>JACDRP010001201.1:0-11831 GCA_013841185.1 Hycleus phaleratus | reverse complement strand
TTATTTTGGTCTAGTATAGGCAACCAATTATTAGTGTTTAATCCACGTTATGTGTATACATACGCTAATAGTTAGTTGTCTATATTACCCCAAAACAGGAGTAACAGTGATTCCTGTTATTGAAAAATAACAACTTAGTCCACCACTATAGCCAACTTAAAGGAAACAATGCGATTTAGGAACAAGTTGGAATTATTGTACAAGTTCTTGTTAAATTCAAATATTTGACGTCCAGATTCAAATATTTTACGCTTGTAATTAGAATTAATTTGAATTCGTTGTAATAAAGTTGAAAATTTCCTTTAATTATAAATGGTCTAGTAATTTTTGATTTGATTATCTAGGGGAATTAAGTCGAGTTAATTCAAATTGGCCGTACAGATGGCGCTATTGTAGATCTGTCAATTTTTTGCCATTCTTTAAATGTCAATTTTCTGATTGTTCTGTTAATTGTTTGTTAATTTATTAAGTAATAGTAAGAGTAAATTTAAGTGAAAAACTCGACGAAATATGAAATTACCAAAGATATAAACATTCCAAATTCATTTCTAATTTACGTAAATTATAAAATCAAGCAGATCAAATAACAGGTAATGGGTTTTTTGCTGCGAAATATACATATATATAGGTATACCTGTGTATGTGTGTGTTTCTGTGCTATTATTGTTATTTTTTTTGTCGTAATGATCTTATGAAAAATGAAAACTAGTTCTAACTACTACAATTGTATATTATTGTCGTCATTAATACAATTATCACTATTATTATTACTATTATTAACGTTTATTAAAATTGATGGAATAGTTTTCAATTGAACCAATAGTATTTCATCGAAATTAAATGGGGAATTCTAATGATTCTATCTTATCGATATAATTTGTTGAAATTTTCCATTTCTAATCCGTAGGCTTAAGCAACAATGCCAGGTACTAGTTTAGTTGTTCCTGTTGTATTGTGGGGCAAATACGCCCCAACACATTGCATCTCATGTATATATCTATCGAAAGATCAAAAGACTCTAGCTACTGGATGCTACGATGGTCAGATTTGCTTATGGTAATCATTAATTTTCTTTCTAAATCGTTAATTATTATTTTTATATCGTTAATTAAGGCAAGTTAATCCGGATACATTACAAATGACACCTAGATGTTTATTAGTTGGACATACGGCGCCAGTTTTATGTATATCGAAGGCATCAATCGTACAGGACAATAATTATATTGTGTCCAGTTCAGAGGCTGGTGAGATGTGTACATGGGATCTTGTCGATGGGAAATGTCGGGAAGCCACGAAACTAACACAAGTACACACAAATATGCAGGTGAATTCTTGTTTTTATTTTATTTTTTTGTAAAAGAAAATTGCAAATCATCCAAAATTAGGTCATAAAAGTGTGTCACATTTACGTAACTTCGGTGATATAATAAATCACTTAGATTAGAGTTTATTGGTTGTTTATATTTTGTTTAATTTATGCTAATTTATTTGATCAACATGGGTATTTTAGGCGTATCATATGTGTAATTGTGAGGATGTTCGATTATTTTGCAATGGTTATTATCCGGAGATAATGGTAATGGATCCGTTTAGTTTAGAAGTATTATTTGTGTTATCTTCGAAACAGAATCCAGATTGGATTAGTGCTCTACATGTAATTATTGTTTAACCGATTATTCGATAAATTAATTTTAAATTTATAGGTATTGCGGCCTGGTAAACGTAAAGATGATGTTGTTTTAGCATTAACAACAACCGGAATGGTAAAAGTATGGACATTATTAGGACATGAGAATAAACATTCAGAACCGATCTATGAGAATGAGAGTAAACAAATTAAAATTTTAAATGCTGTTTGTATACAATGTTGTTCATATAATCAACGTACAGTTCTAGTTGTATGTACGAAATATTGGCAAATTTACGATGCAGGTTTAATTTTTTGATAAAAATCCATTTAAATTCGTATATAAAATTGATAATCTTAATTTATTTTAAATATTTTTTAGGTGATTTTAGTGTATTATGTTCATATTTGGCACCAAGAGGTGAACGTTGGATGTCCGGTGATTTTCTATCAGTTGATCGAATAATTATGTGGTCAGATGCTGGGAAAGGCTATCTCTATAGTCTACCGGCCAAGTAAGAATAAATCTATTTATTTATTTAAAAAAAATTATATTAAATAAGAACTAACAATGGTTAAGGTTTTCTTTCCATAAAAACATTACAATCATTGAAAGTATAGCTGATTTATGAGTTTTGTTTTTGTTGTGGTTGATGCACCAAAATATTAGCTAAACGATTTGATAATATTGTAATTTATTTTTTGTGTTTTTTTTTTAAATTTTTTCCCATCATGGATACCAGAAAACTGCGTGGCAAGAATATCAATAGGTTAGACAATCATTGCATTATTATTTCTTTTCTTTAAATGTATTGTTTTGTTAATTATTGCTTAATTTTAATCAAAGGTCTCGTTTATAGTGAATGTTGCATGATTATCCGACTTGAAAATTGCTTAATTCTACAACATTTGGTATAAACGATTATATTTAAATGCACAGCTTTTGTTTTAGTTATTTTCTATAATTTCTTGTTTCTAGTAATCATCTTCATTATAAAATTAAAATTGTAATTAAAATCTAACGCTTAAACTATTATTTGTTACATACTATTCTCTATGGACTTGGCTATTTGATTTCCACAATTGTAATTTCAAATTAATATTACAGTAGCGTACCTGATAATAAAGAATTTCATACTAGAAGTACTGATGCTGATACACCGTTTCTATATTGTTCACTCGTACATCCCGATAATAAGGTTGAATTATTCAAATTCACCATTATTTAATTTATAAAATTTGTTGAATTGTAGCCGTTATCTTGTCCACCGGCTATGCGTTTTGTTACAACACAAAAACAAACAAAAATCTATCGTTATTTATTAAGAGGCGATTCAGAAGGACATGTATGGGTATGGAATATACCGGAAATCTCAGCTGCCCAATTATATGAATTACAAAATCAAAATCCACCACAACCGGTTAAAATGTCAGCAACAATAACGACAAGTTTAACAGAAGCTTGGTCCAGTATGAATCCGAGTCCTGTTGGTATTTTAGATCAATTAGAAAATGATGGACAATGTAAATTATATTTACAAACAAATTTAATTATTAATTTTCTGTTTAATTTCTAGCAATAAAATTGACGGCTAGTATCTATTTACCAGCACAATGTCGGTTAGTTGTCGGTAGAGAAGATGGTAGTATTATTATTGTTCCGGCTACTCAAACTGTAATGTTACAGTTATTACACGGCAACCATCAACAATATAAAAGTATATTTTTTCATTTGATAAATTCTTGAATATTGGTTTTATTGTGTGTTAAAGATTGGCCCCCTCATCAAGTATTATCAGGCCATGGTGGGCGTGTTAATTGTTTGTTGTATCCACATAGGGAACATAGTCGTTATGATAAAAACCATTTAGTCTCAGGTGGTGTTGATTTTGCTGTATGTTTATGGGATTTGTACGCCGGTACGTTAATACACCGATTTTGTGTACATGCTGGGGAAATTACACAATTACTTGTACCGCCTAGTAATTGTAGCGTAAGTCTTTTGAAATAGAAAAAATTAAAATTATTCAATTTTAAATTTTAGACAAGAATCCAAAAGTGTATATGTGCAGTGGCTTCAGATCATTCTGTAACTTTATTGAGTTTAACTGAACGTAAATGTATTTGTTTAGCTTCACGCCATTTATTTCCTGTAACTACAATAAAATGGCGGCCATTAGATGATTTTATGATAATTGGTTGTTCTGATGGGACTGTTTATGTTTGGCAAATGGAAACTGGCCATTTAGATCGAGTATTACAAGGTATTCCTTTTAAAATTTCAATTATTTATGGTTTATGTTAATTGAATTTCCAGGCATTGCAGCCGAGGAAGTTTTATACGCTTGTGAAGAGAATGAAGCGAATAATGCATCATCTGAAGTTGGATTAGCAAATCCAGCTGTACACTTCTTTAGGTATTTCTTAAATTAATTGTTTTAAATCTAGAATTTTTTAAAAATTTTAACAAAATAGAGGATTGCGACATCGAAATTTATCAGCGATACGGCATGCAACCCAACGTGGTCTACATCAATTACAACAATTAGGTCAACATACGAATACAGATGATCCGCATATGCAACAAAGCCATAATTCACCACTTAGTATACAAGGTTTACGTACAAATCCAAAAGATCCAGAAAGTCATATATTGTTCTTTGATATTGAGGCATTAATTATTGAATTATTAAGGGAGGAATATTCAATGATGTCACCAGGTAGTTTAGAAGCGGCCGGTCTTATATCACAATCTGAATATTTAAAAGTTGCCGCATTAACACAAAGTGCCAGTCCTGATGCACATAAGAAAATTGCCGGTAGGTTTCACTAAATTCATATTTTCAATTGATAAGTAGTTTTAATGAAATTATCAATAATTGATTACTGTTGTTGTTATTATTGTTGTCACAAGACTTTTTCGGCAAAGTGAAAGACAAAGCTGAGAATATGGAGAGAATTATTAAGGAAAAAGACAAACATGGTAATTAACAGATTTGTAAAAATTGCAATTTTGATTTTGATTTTCTTCATTTTTCTCGTTTTTTTTTTCAAACAATCAATTTTAAAATGATTAATTACCGTTTCTGATAGGAATTTTGGCAAAAATGAAAGAAGGTGCTGAAACTGTACAAACCAAAATCCAAGCCAAAGCTGAAAGTGTTCTAAAGACTGGAATTGATCTAAATAAAGGTAATCCTATCGTAATTAATTGAATATTGTTATAATTCTACAATATTTTAGATGGTAATGAAATAAACTCGCGTAATTCTAAGCCAATGTTAGGACCTTTAGATACTAGTCATGGAATGGAAATAGCTCAACTTCTACTATCACTTTTGCACTCTTGGGGTTTAGATAACGATTTAGATCGAGTGTGTCAAGTGAAATTAGGTTTATTAAGACCAATGGTACCTATAAGTTTTGGTGTTTTATCAAAAGCCAATCATATGTCACTATTTCTACCAACTTGGCATAGTACAATATCAGTTGATGATGAAACTCTAACAGATGAACAATCATTAAGTAATAATTTACCACAAGAGATTATACGACGAGAACAATTAACAAGAATCTTTACATGTCGTACCCATTGGGAATTAAGTACAACATTAACAAGTAATCATTTATTAGCAATAATTGCATTAAGTCATACATTAATGTCAATGAGCAATGCAACATTTATACCAGAACAAGAACGTAATAGAAAATTACATCGGTAATTACTTAATTTTTGGTAATTACAATTTATAAATTGGGAAATTTTAGACAATCAACTAGAGTAAATTGGAGTAAAACTGATGAAGAACATGAGGAAATGTACACCCAACAACAAGCACAAATCAAACAAGGATGGTCATTATTAGCAACATTACATTGTGTCCTATTACCGGATAAAGTCATAGAAGCTGGTGGTAAGAATTTTAAAAGACCACAAGTTGAAATGATGGCAAAGAGATGGCAACATCATTGTGTAGAAGTACGAGAAGCTGCACAAACTTTATTATTAGCCGAATTATCTCGGTTTGTATTTGATTTGTTGTTTAATTTTATTATTAATTGTATTTATTTGTAATAGAATGGGTCCGAAAGGAAGGAAGGCTTTAGTTGATGCTTGGGCTCAATATTTGCCGTTATATACGCAGACTGAAACGATAAATCAACATGCTGTATGTCCTCCAGGTCAGAATCATGTTAATTCCGGTCAAAATCAACATTCTCCTGAGGCTGCGGTAATTTATTCTAATTAAATTAATTGATATTTATACTAATTTATATTAAAGGATGAAGAATTTGAAGAGGAGGAAGAGGAACAAGTTCGTAAACCGTCAAGTCTATCCGAATTGAAACGTAAACAATCAACTGCTGTTATCTTATTGGGTGTTATTGGTGCTGAATTTGGACAAGATATAACTAGTTGTGATAATGATAGGAAACGTACAAATAATGATAGACGTAAAAGTTCAATTGTTGAAGGTTTCGGTTCGGGCAATAATAATTTAGCACGTTTAACATCAATGGCATTATCGCATTTATTATTAGCACCACCATCACCAAAATTACCAGCCCATATACCATTAAGGCGTGCTGCAATCGATTTAATTGGACGTGGTTTTACTGTATGGGCACCATTCCTTGATATTAGTAAAGTTTTATTAGGTTTATTAGAATTATGTTCGGATGCTGATCGTTTAGTACCAAATATGACTTATGGTTTACCTTTAACACCACAAGCTGATTCTTGCCGGACAGCAAGGCATGCTTTAACGTTAATTGCAACAGCCAGGTATCCATTAATTATCGATTATTATTTTTTTAATTATTGTGTTTTAATTAAAGACCTGCAGCTTTTATTACAACAATGGCCAAAGAAGTAGCAAGATATAATGCAATGCAACAGAATGCTCAAACTTTAAACATAAATATGAGCAATAATGTACTCCATAAAGCTAAACCGGAAATTTTGAGAGGTGTAGAATTGCTTATTGATAAAATGCAAAACGAAATGAGCGATCTTCTTGTTGAAGTATAATTTTTTAAATTAAAAATCAACAACAAATTAAACAATTATTTGTAGTTAATGGATATTATCCTACATTGTCTGGATCCTAGTCAATTAAAGAATCGGGGTTTACAGGAAGTTTTCCCGGCTGTTTGTAGGTTTAATCAAGTTACACATTGTCCTGCTACCAGACGTATTGCAGGTAAATCAAAATTATAATTGTTGTTTCTTAATGTATCGACTATTTGTAATTACAGTGGGTTCTAATGCTGGTACATTAACTTTGTATGAATTAAGACAAGGCAAATGTACTACAATTAATGCCCATTCGACGGCTGTAACGGCGGCAGCTTTCAGTCCAGATGGTAAATTTCTAGTAAGTTATGCTTGCGGTGAGAATAAATTATGTTTTTGGCAAACAAGTACAGGTAATCGTATTATTTCCAATTAGAAATTATTGATGGTTAATATTTGTTGATATTTTAGGGATGTTCGGTTTGGGCCAATCGCAGACACGCTGTGTAAAATCGTATAGTACAGCACCAATAGCTGATGTGGCCCGTTTAAATCCGATGCGTTTAGCAAGACTGATCTGGATAAATAATCGAACTGTTACATTGATGTTAGCTGATGGTTCTGAAACACGTTTTAATGTATAACTAAAGCCAACATTATAAAAATGTGGCCTTTCTTCTTCTACTTCTTTATTGTTGTTGTTTAATGTCTTTCTCCTCTCGTAATAATACAAAATTATTTATCCATAATCATAAAAATTGTAAGATCGAGGAAATGTGGAAAACGAGAGAATAGTGCAATAGTCAATTTGATTGGTTTTCAGTTTCTCTAAACAGTGGTAATTTAATTTCGTTTACTGTGTCATATTGCGAGACAATAATTTCAGCAAAACCAAAACGAGAAATTTTCTTGTTCTATAATCACCAATTGATTGTACAGCCGTATGAATTGGTGATTGTATCGAATTTTTAATGTTTAATCGTTGGAATTTAAATGAAATATCAAGGAAATTCGTGTGCCTCAGCATACAAAGCTAGTTTCACAAAGTATTAATGGATGTGTTGAACAAAAGTCACGATTTAGTATTCCAGTGTTGTTTTCATTATTTGTTTTATTTTCTAATTTTATTTGTCCAATCTAAAAGATAAATCGTTGATAATATAATAAGTCTAAAATTGATCTATAAACTGTTGATTATTAGTACAATTATTTAATCGCTTAATGTACATTACTATACTCTTAGCATGATGTGTTTACGATAATTATAAAGAATTATTAAATAAAATTGAACTATACCAATTTAATTCAATTTAAACATATTTATAGCATCTTCAAATAGTTTCTGTTGGACGCTATCGAAAACTTTCCGAACGTTATTCGTATCGGTCGCAATAGTCTCGTGGATGAAAACCTGTCTTGGTGGCAGTTTCACTTGAACTGTTGCTTCACCAAACAACAGAGTATTCTCCGTTATTGTCTTAGCGCTATCCTTAAAACCACAATTGTTAATTCGTGCAATTTGTCAATTGATCGAAATTACCAAAACTTTTTGCCTGAAAAACAACCGGGCTTTATCGTATTCGGAATCGATTCGTTCTTTCGGATTGAAGTTGCGGTATTCGGGGAAATAACGTTCGATTTTGCGGCCTTGCTCGATTTTCTTCCTCAATAAATCTTGTTTGTTGAGGAATACAATAAGGGCGGCGTCGCGTAGAAATCTAACAAAACACAAATAATTTCGATTTTAAACCAGTTGATTCAAACTAACCGACTACCGTAGATGTCCGTGAATACTTTGAACGATTCAACTAGACGGTTTTGCGTCGTATCCTCCCGGAGAGTTTGGTCGAAATCGCTTACAGCAATTATGAACAATACCGCATTAATGCCGTCGAAAGCCTGAAATTACGCTGGAAATAAACGGGGATTTTCGGTAAAATTGCGCGTACTTGTATCCATTTTTTGCGTTGGCCACGCTGTCCGCCGACATCGTACATGAGAAAATTCGCTAAACCACCGCCGTAGATTTTCGGTAATGGCACATTAAATTCGGTTACTGTAATCGTTGTTGTTTTGATTCGGCAATAGAGTATGTCTTGGGTTGAGGGGACGTAATCGGCGTTGCGAATTTCGTCGATTTTATCTAGAAAACTGACTTTCTTTTAGTTTGGTGAATTTCCAGTTAGTTTCCCTGAAAAACTCTTACTAAGAAGCACTGTCGATTAGCTGGTACTCGTTGGATCTTTGGAAAGTCTTCTGGACGCCTTCATCCGCCCATACGTTCTTGACATGGTCGAAAAATTCCTGCCAAGAAAAACTTTAATTCTCGTTCAAGAGAATAATTCAAATACCTCCGGATATTTCTGCTCTTCCGCTAATTTAAAATTCAATAAATAATCAACCGAATTTTGATTCTCCTCTCCAGCTAGTTGAACAGGTGGATTAATCTTCGACATATTGCTCAAAATATCAAAAATCGCCTCTTGGATATTTTGCAAGATGAACGGAATTTTCGCTTTCTTCTCTCTGTTAATAAAATTATCAGTAATTTTTATAGCAAAATAAAACGTACATACTCTATTGAGAATCCGTTGATGTGTAAAATTTTCATTTGCTTTAAAATCGTCGTTTTGCCGGACTCACCGGTCCCCAACAACAGGATTTTCTGAGCCTTTTGGAAACGTTTAGTGAATTCTTTCTCTTCTCGTGCATCATCATTGTCTTTCGGCGTCTTAAAACACCCCATTGCCTTCGAATTTATAGGAAACACTAAAACTACAGTTAATTAAATTTATCTTTAGATAAGACAGGATTTCCATAGATAATCTTAAAAACAGGTGTGGTTCAAATTACATAAAATTAAAGTGTGATAGGAGAAATTATAGAATAAAATAAACGATTTTTCTTTATTTATCCATCATATTTTATAGGATAATGATAACCCTAAATCATCCGAGACAAAAATTAATA
This sequence comes from Hycleus phaleratus, assembly GCA_013841185.1. Lineage (NCBI taxonomy): Eukaryota > Metazoa > Arthropoda > Insecta > Coleoptera > Meloidae > Hycleus > Hycleus phaleratus. The sequence continues at coordinate 2,217 of JACDRP010001201.1, read as the reverse complement.
TGAAAGTCTCCACAATCATTTTTGTATATACATAAAATGTACTGCAATAAAATGACAAAAAAAAAATACGAGATAAGAGAAACTGATGAGAAAAAAATTAAAATTAACAAGTAATTAATGGAAGCAATCACATAGTGAGCTCCATTATCGCATTCACTATATCATTACTATTATTCTTTAATGCTTTTATAGCTTTGGCTCGACTAACATTCGCTTGGGACATGACTAATTCAACATCCTTCTCTTCAACACCACTCTCATCGACTTCCTCATCTTCAGATTCTTCAGCAATTGGTGCTACCGATGTTGTTGGATTACCAGATGCACCCTCACCGGCCGGATTGACTTCTTTGAATTTCTCAGCAGCTGCCACTTGGGCTTGTTGTGATAAATCTTCAATTTTAGCTTCACCAAAAACGATGTACGTATCACTAACTGGATTCTTATACACGTCCGGTTTATTTATGACGAACAAGATGTTTTTCGATTTTCTTATCGTGACTCGATTAACACCAACGACCTGTAAATAAATAAACTCAAATCAAGACAATTATTAAATAAATGTTTCGATAAAACTATAATGATAGAAAATCAGTCTGCCAAGAGTTGAATCGATCACTGTTTAGAATCAGCAAAATTAGCGAAACCTTCTTAAATCATCATCTCAATAATTTTATAAATCAATAATTTTGTACCAACGTACAGGCTTTAGGCCCAATTTCGACATAATCTTCCTCGCTTTCTTCTCGCCTCTGGATTGTTTGGCTTTCGATACCATATCAATCGGTAATCCGCTGGCTGTAGCGCCCGGAAATGCCCCACTGGCTGCATTATTGGCGCCGGCATCTTCCAATTCAGGAATTTCATCTTCCGAATCACTGTCAGTCGATGATGCACTCTGTTCTGGTTTTGTTTCAGCTACTTGTGGTTTCTCTACTTCCGTCATTTCTGGCATTTTTTTAGTTGATTTACTGGCGGCAAACTGAAAATCAACAACTTATAAAAATGGAAATCTCTCGAACATTATTCGTTAGTTCACAATTAAAAGATTTATCAAAATTCTACTAATTAATGGGGCAAAATACAAAAAAACAACGATTAAATTACCGCAATGAATTTGAGGTTAAATTGCTGATGTTATTTAGAATTTCCAAAAAATTTATACGAAATCCCAACATATCGATAAGAAATATTCAAAATACTCTCACATAATACAGGATGATCAAAAATAATACAGATTTTTGTGAAAATAATTACCTTTTCGCCTACAAGAAACAGCAGAAATCCACTTGAAAATCGGAAAGAATTTTAGGGGGATTTAATTTCCACCAAATTAATGTTGGTTGTCTTCAAATAAACTAAATCACTAGAGGTCGCTGTCAACAAATTACGAAACCAAATTCTACCGCCATTATTCAACCGTACGAGCACCAACCGAAGAAAATTTGAGGACTAAAGGTTTGAAGACAAGATTGATCTAAAAAATTCTTTATAAAATATAATTATTGTTAATTATTAATACAATTCTCAACAGACGCCAAGCGTATTTAATAATCATTTTAAAGGAAATTTCTTCTATTTTACGATGATAGCCATCAGGCATGGGAAAAGCTCGATTTGCACAAATAATTCCATAAAATCCATAGAACAGCCACGATCTAAAAGATCAAAATTGTTAATAATTCCTACAATTTCCAATAAATTCTTATAAATTTCATACCATTTTAAAGCAAACTTCTCAAATTTTACGACGATTGCCATTATAAGGGGAAAATTCTTCAATAGAGCTTGTTATTCAATGTTAAACTCCGACCATCGGTATAGCCAAACAATTTTGTCAATAATTTCCATAACTTTCAACATTTTCCCATGAATTTGGCACCATTCGATTTGGGACTTCGTAAACTATCAAATGATTCTCCGTTAAACGTGTTACCATTTCGAAATCGTTGTTTTTTTTCAATTTTGTCTTCAATGAAGTTCCGACGATTTGGTCTAGAAATTTTGAAACAAAATTGTTTAAAATTCAACACATCCAATTCTCAAATCAATAAAGTTGATATTTACTGTAAAATTAGCTCGTTTCACATTGATTTTCCATGAAAAATCCAGCAGAAAAGTCGTCAAGAACATCGGTGTAATTTCAATTTTCAGATTTGACAACGACGCCATCTCTGAGAACAAGGCTGAACTATTTTTTTTTAATTAAATCAAATT
>JACDRP010001200.1:0-11841 GCA_013841185.1 Hycleus phaleratus | reverse complement strand
AACCGTACGTAGTGTCAGCGCAAAGGTAATTCTTGACCAAAATTGTTCTTTTTGACTCCTCTTTATGCCACTATTGGGTAACTCATCGAATTATATAAGAAAAACAGCAAACGGAGGAAAAATTGGTGGAACTATATTTATGTGGAGCACTGTAGGTTTTGTTCCAAGTGGCAGTTTGATATATGCGCATGTCTCTAACAGAATGGAATCTTCAATTGGAACAAAGTTAATAACAGTTTTTACAAACCCTTATAGCTAAAGCGGCTCAATTCTATTCATAATTGTTTCTATTGTTGTTATATTTTAGAATTCTGTTTGGAAAACATCGTATTATTGTTTATTGTTCAGATTACATAACACAAATAGTACGCAGGATAAACAGTAAACATACAAAATGAACACGTACATGTGAGCATGTTTTAAACGAACTCTCCGAATTAAATGGAAATTCATCAAAGAGTGGAAAAATAACGGAATCTTTATTATAACCGATTATAATTATTTTAATGATGGTTTATTCGTTAGACTAATTAAAACAAGCTATTCTATTTTAAAAATTAACACTAATAGCAAATTGTATTTAAAACAACAACATAATGAAATTATTTGTTTTATCTAAAGAGAATGCATTAGAGAAATTATATTTCCTCACAAAACATAATTTCCACTCATATTTCGTTTGATAATAAAATGTAAATTATCACGTATCGTAATGATTCTCACGATTCGGTCTAATTTCAAAACGAAAATTTCCAAATATTTATTTATAGCGCTTAATAAAACGTACAAGTTTTATGGGCTTGTTGTGGTGGTTGGGTAGAGTGGTTAGTTCTCTCCCAATGGGAAAGATATACGTTTTATGTTTTTACTTCGGCCCTACTAAAATTATACGATACACACACATGGACATCTAGTTGAATAAGTTGTGGCCAGTGATATGAATTTCATCCGTATTTTAGGGTCATAAACTCCATCACTTGTGCCCTTTGCTGGTCAACCACTTAACCACCAATGTCGACCTATTCGGGTAACAGTCTCGTTACAATTTTAAAATTTCTTTAAAACTCTAAAATTAATCGCAACACTTCATTATAAGTACCCAGTCTTTGTTTGAATGCGTTTCGGAACTGGTGTGGACGTGTTGAAATATTTAAAAATTATTTCACACTAATTACTGGTGGATTTCTATGTTCATAAGAGAAAAGAGTCTTTTGTCGAGAACATCTGTTGCGGCTTCTTTACTACACCAAGCAATAAATTTATACGACATAATTAGGTGTGTGGAATAGGGCGGTTTTTCTCGGTGCCATTTTTATAAATGTCCCCACAAAGAGACGGGTCACTTTCCTCTATAGAATAACATTAACAGGCCAGAATTTATGGTAATAGCGCCTATAAATAAGTCACTTTCATCTCATCAAGTCCGGCAATTTTTACCGATTTTTGCCCCGTATACAGAATTCATTGTAAATCATAGAGCTTGTTGAAAAATACACAACTACTGTTGGGAAATTAAGCAATAAAGCAATAAACATGGAGAAAGGCGACTTTTATTGCAACTAGACTAGAGGCGAAATTCCAACAAGTCTATTATTTAATTTTCGGTTTTTTTATTGATCCCCAAATTTTACGACTATAAAATATTCCAAATAGTCCGGCTACTGGAAGTTTTGTTTTTATTACTTTAAAACTGTCATAAATCGTGAATCTGCCTGCCTTTTATATACGAAATTTAATAAAAACGCCAAAGACAAGCTCTGATTTATAATCGGTAGCTCTCCAAGGTTTTTCTTCGTTTTCATTTTTGTCGGCCCTTTCCACCGGTACACACTCGTCAACTACTATCCTGTTTTTGGTGACGATGGGATCGCTATGATTTATTAAAATTTTGCAATTTCCCCTCTGGTGTGAGTCAAGTTGGATTCGGTTGCTTATAATACGCCCCGTCGAGATACGCTCCAGTTTTGTGATGGAACAGAAGCTGACCCAATCTTCAAGTTCTGTTGTAAATCATCCAACTGCAGGGTGCACCTGAAATAACAAAAAAAAAATCGTGCGTTCTTCGTCAACCAACAACCAAATTATATTTTCCTTAAATTTGAACGTTATTTGGAGAAATACAGTAGCAATCGGCTGTATTGTTTTTTTCGGTGGTATTGATACAGTCGAAGAAGAGAAAGTTTGTCCAGGAAATGGGTCAGAATGGAATTCGTCAGGCCCTAAATATCTTCTAAGTCTTATAAATGTTTACCGAGAACTGAGTAATTGTCATGTCGTCACTTTAAGCCTCCCCCAAGACGAAATAATTTGGTCAGCTGGATTTTTCGACATTTTCAAAACTAAATAAACACAAATTCTACCCCTTGTTTGTCCGGGAAATATTCTATCTCAATTTCGAGTTTATATAGCTTTATGTTCAGAGGTAGGTGTGTTGAATACAATTATTATAAAACACCTGTAGAGGTGAATTAAAATTAGAAAAATATGGTTTATTATAATCATATTGTAGAGTCATTGTGACTGATATACCCGCCTTTATTTGATGCGGAAACAATGCTGTTCGTGAGGTTTATTTATAAATTGTATGGTACGTGCAGGAAATTACAGTGTTACCTAAAATAGAGTATACTGGTGGAGAATTTTACAGTTTCCCAATTGAATGAGATTGACATTTTTTAAAGGCGGAAAACACCCTATAGTTTTCTAACAAATTGCTGAATTCCAAATAGTTTGTCGTCTCTTTTATGTTATTTATAGTAATATTAGACATATTGAATAGGAAAAAATCCATTAATCAACGACATACGTATTTAAATATTATTATATGTACATTTTATAGTTTATTACTGCAGCTGTGGGTGATTTATGTGGCACGCTTTATCCAGATTATAGCGTTTTATTGATTCATTTATTTTCACACACAGCCCGTGAGTTATAAAGTTGAAGATGGATTTTCCAACAGGAAATACACGCGCTTTTGTAGATTTTCCGCTCTTTTTCTCTAAAACAACAAAAAAACAACCACCCCGATAATTATCCTTTGTTCCAGGTCAAGGTGCTTCTAATATCTGTTCGGTTCAGGTATTTTGATCGATTTCTATAAAAAATATAGGGCGTTTGGGGACATTTTAAGTACAAAAATTCACTGTTGTATACAAAGATAGTATTAAGGCTAAAGATACGTGCCTGTCATACTGGTACGGTTGGCCGATAACGAGCAACCCTGCGGTGTTTTGAATCGATACCACCCTTATACCAATAACGACCCTTGTATCTTCTTAATATTGAAGAATATTTGAAAAATTATTTCCTTATATGTATTTTTGTCTAATTTCTCGAATTCTTTCATGGGGAAATTCAAATAAAATCGTGAAAATATTTATGGAATTTCTGATAAAAATACTAAAATCTATATGGAAATAAAAATTATAACTATATGAAATATTACAATGATAACAATCGTATCATTGTTTGGATTTAATGAAATTTCCATCTGCAAGTCAAATTCGGAAAACAGCCGGTGAAAGCTATAGATTTATGACATTTCTTGTAATCGTAGGGATTAAACTGAAGTAAATCATTCACACTATAGTTAAGCACACGCATATACTCCAAAAAAAAAGAAATTTATCGATTTCTTACCTTAAAATATAATTTCTGTTTATGCTTTTGGTTCCGTAATTGCGGAATTTCTGATATTCCAGACGAATTTATTGAAACTCGCTTTTTCGATCCGATATCCGCAATTTGCCAGTTTTTAATCATCGATTTCTCACTTGTTTCATGATGTGTAGAAATGAATCAAATAGTGTTAGAAAGAGCATGTTAAGGAGTACTAGGGGACGTTTTTATTTGGAAAATTTCCACTTGTACTTTGAGTTATCGGCGATACTGTTGGGGAGTTTTTTCTTAATTTTTCCAAATTTCCCTCTATAATTTGGCAAATATTATCGATTTTTCAACGACTTCCTTGGAGTATATAGCAAATCGAAAGAGCTTTTTAGATCTCCAAGAAATTCTCCAATCAGTTTGCCATTTTCTAGTCAGAAAATGGCAAATTTTAATAATCAATTTCTCNTTTTCTAGTCAAATTTTAATAATCAATTTCTCCCTTGTTTGATGAGATATTGGAATGAGTATAGTAGTATTGGAAAGAGCATTTTAAGAAGTATCAATGAGCGTTTTTCTTCGAGAAAATTCCTGAGTTACCGAGGACAATTGTAGAGCATCCGTTTCTTCAATTTTTTCATATTTCCGCTATAATTGAGCAAACTTGTTAGTATTTTAGAAAATTGCAAGTTCTTTTTGTACTTGTCAAATTTTTCCTTTGTGTTCTCCTTTAACAGAAACTCTTGTTGTCTAGAATTTGAAACTCTGTTGGATAGTTTCAAGATGAAAGCCGACAACTAAGTGACATGCAAATGATTGTTTTGTTAAAATATAACGTTTAGTTGTTACCCAACAAGATGCTCTTTGGTATTAAGTCGAAAACTTTCAAACATTAACAAAAACAAATCCGTACTTACGAGACAAACTCATCAAGTGTTACTAGAACATTGGGAACTACAACACATGCGGCTCACAATATTCTTGGAGAAGAATTGTAAAAATTTTAATTAATTCTAAATACTGTTAGTATAACTCGAATTAGATAAAATACACCTTGATTTCCTGGTGCATATTCAACGCTTGATCGCTTTCGTGTACGTTTACGATTAATTTGTTATTATATGATAGGGTCATTTCCATTTATTTATTTTTTGATTTGTCTATTTCCCGATAGATTCCATTTTAGATTCGAATATATAGGGAACTCCTCTACTAACCGTTACCCTATATGGTTTTATATTAACGGTAAATTAATGTAATAACAACTAATTAACAGGCACGTTCGATTCGATTACGACAAGAATTAATAAAATTCAATTGCAGTTACCGTTAAGCGAATCTTTGTTGAATTTTGATGATTTCTTGATTGTTATTAATCGCGATTGTTGTTGAATGCGGGTGACATTTCCAAACAAGGGCTGTTGATAGCATTTACCGCAAAGATCAACCCCTCATTCCCAAATATATCCATTTAGATAAACTTTTAGTTATAGAAATAGAATAATATCAATAATTTAGAAGTAGAATAAAAAAGTTACATTACTTTTTGTGTGGTAAATAAAACGTTTATAACTAGTTTGTAAGTTGTAATATAACTGTTCGTTTTGATACAAGTCTATAACTTATAAATAAAAGTTCTTTGTATAAATTATAAACTTCTTGTGCTCATATAGTCGTGACATCGTCATCAGGCTTCTCACAGTTAGAAAATTCATATCACGTGTCAATTTAGTTTCAGTTTTATTTTTTTTATTTACCCCAATAACAAACATCGGCTCAATGTAGCATGACTAAAAGGCAACATCTTTTCGTTTTCTTCAACCGCCCCTAGTTTTGAATGTTTTGCAAATGTGGCCATAACAGACTGATCGTTTGTTCCACTAACGACCGTACAACAAGGAGCGAAAGAGACCATCTAGCGAACATAAGAGGATCGGATGTCAACGGGAATTTGTCATTTGAAACGGTCGACGACGCCTCTTCGCGGTCTTGTCGTACAGACAGAGCGTCAAATGACGGTACAAGAGCATGACAACGATGCCAACACACCAACGACAGGATGAATATTATTAGAACTAAAGAAAGCTGAACAGATGACGGGATTTACAGTTTTTCCCGCTCCCGACAGGTTTGACCAAACCGATGGATTTCTTAGGTATTCCATTAAAAAATAATGATTTATTGTTACAAGTTGTACGTAATTTTTATAAAAATATCGTATTTCGCGAAACCTTCACCTAGACCGTAAACTCCACGTGTTTCAATTTGCGATCCTCTAAAGATTAGTTTGACTAAAGTCAAAGAATAAGCCAAAAATTTAATAGTCGTTATGGGGAAATAAATTGTTGTTAAAAACATTTAGATAGCGCGAAATTTTTCGTAATTGTCTCAACTTTAACCTTTGAAACCGCTTAATAAACTATAACAAATTAAACAATGATTTATCATCATTTCTACGACATATTTCTTGGAATTCGTCACTTATCTGATATGAAGACAGATATAAAAATCGCCGAACGGGAAATTGTCTAAATCCAAAATCCGCTAGACAATTCTCCAATTATTTTCGATAGATTTACTTTCAATTTATCAATCAAGAATAAAAAATGCTTGTCCTGTGATTAATTTATAATGATTTTCATCTAATTCGTATAATTAAAATTCACAAAAATAAATTCGTTTTTGAAACTAATTGGTTGTATGTTGACGGAAATTTAACTGATAATAAAAATAAATATTTTATTGAATTTATTAATAATTCGTATAAATGTTGATACATTAAGGATTGTCGACTGGCCATAAATTTAATCGAAATATTCCAACAGAATGGGCGAGCGAAAGAGTTAACAACTTGTCATTATTAATAAGAATTTCTCTAACAAAACTATTCGATTTTTGTTATCGGATCAAACGGGCCCATAAATCGTCAAATTACCCGATTATAAATGGGACAGATCCGTTTATTCACACAATAGTTTGATTTGTTTCCGTTAATTTTTATGAATCTTACTCGTATTTAGAAATGATGAGAAAATACGATTTCCATATAATAAATTCGATAAAATCTAGCTGTATTTATGGAGAAGAAAACAAGAAAATTCGGTAAAATAACTTTAGTTTAATTATATATTATCGCTATCATAATTAGTAATTTCTAATTAGATAATGGCGTGAAATCTAACAAAATCACACCGTTACAGTTATTTTTAGTCTAATTAAATTAATTATTTTTGAAGAATAACGGATTAATAATAATAGCGTGCAGTTGTTGCAGACAAAACGATCTTTAGAACAGATAGATGGAAAATTAAGGGACATAAAAACGAATTGATAACTAATCAGTGTCATTTATCAAAAGTAATAACATGTAAAATAACTCTTTGTTAGGAGACAAACTACAAGGAAATAATATTGACCGGTTCTCTCTTATTAAAGAATCATGTTTTATAAGACTAGTAGTAGTACTGTATTCGATTTGCATATTTTCCTATAATTACGTCAAATAAATAAAGAAACTAAAGCCTAATTGACGGTCAGATTGGAGGAATTTAAAAATATGATTTCTAACATTCAATTTCCAATTAAAATAGAAACTTTCTATTCTCCAACTATCATTTATAATGGGACCAATATTTTGAGGGAAGTATTGAAGATTTTGAAATTTTACGCCTTTTTGATTCACTATTTGATCAATTATTTCGTTATTTTGAATAAAGCAATTTATTTTAATGTAAAACAACTTACTTGAACCAATAATTGATAAACCAGTGAGCGCAATATTTGAAATTGTAAGGTTAGAAATTTAGGGGAATTTGGTCATGTCAACCTATTTTCAAGGCGCGCAATTCAAAATCAAATGACCAATAGATTCGGATTTAAATCGTGGGCCCAACAAATTCGTGTATTCATCAATTTCATTGATTTTTGTTTAAAATAACAACAATATTTGTTGGCTTGAAACATAAAAGCTCGATTTTTACAGTCTGCTAACCGGTTGAAATTTTATTACATTTCCCTTTTACAATAAATTATTTATACAATTTCAACCCTCCGTTTTTGACAAGTATTTTAAACTTAATCTAACAACATTACTATATAAAGAGCGCTCTTAAATCATTTTCTACAACTTCCATCTCAATTTCAAACATTTCGCCCATTTATTTACAGTTTGGTTAACGAAATTATCGTCGAAAATGAAACAATCGACCGTCAAAGCGAAATTTTACGGATTCACTTGGTTCTCGTAATGTCTAATTTATCGTATACTTTAAGTCTGTTTTGGGGTGTTTTAAGGGGGCTGAAGCCCGAATAATTGGCTGCACTGGTTCGGAAACAGATTGTTTCAACTATAAATGTTGAGGGGGTTGTCTATATAGAGAGACTCGCCGCAAACCCTTTGTTTCGTTTAAAAGGGGTTATTTTACATTTTCGAGAGCAAAGATAGTGACTTGTACTTTAATCTCAACAATACTGAGGGATGTTCCACGTTCTATCTGTCTTTGTTTCTATTCATTTCTAATTGTGAGAGTGGCTCGAAATTTTCAACCGGATTCAACAAATAATTAATTATCAACATCTACTTTTAGTTATTTTATCTGATTTATGGGCCATTTTCTAGATCATCTACATAATTTAATATGTAACAACTGTATTAATTCTATTTGTCATCTTTTACATGTTCTCTTATCAATAATTTATGATTTTATCAAATGTTGTTTTTATTGATTTACGACAATTCCAATTATACTGTTAAAATTCGATTATAACAGGACCGTCTTTGGATTATTTCTGAATTAATCCACCCCTGTTGTTGACTAAAAATTGTAAATAACAACGAATTGTTTCTCTTTATATCCAACCCTTATCTACCATTTTTTGTGGTGTACACCACAATGATGGATAGTCTCAGTTATAATTAAATTAGAGCCCATTTTTATAACGAACTGGTTTTTTTCTTGTTCCAACGAATACGAGAAAGGATATCAAGTGTACAATGGTGGAAACAATAGAATTTTAGCGAATCCACCACCAAAGAAAAACTCTAACTTAATGCACTGTAAACATCCGATAAACAATTTAATCAAGTCATCAACAATAAAGATTAAATCTATTAGTCGTTGTTTTTTGGATTTTTGCTCGATTGTTTATTTATTTGTTTAAAAAATTTGCGTAGTTTTCGCTACTGGTACCACCAACAACATCGTCGATTCGTACAAAATCGATCCGAATGTTAAATGGGTAGCTAAATTGTAAGTTAGACAGGGTGTCGTTAAACCTAAATGATTTATGTTTCATAAAAATTCCTTTATAACGCTATGTAAATACACGGTTTTAGTCGATTTTTATAATAATGGTAGTAATGAAAGAAAATCAGATTCCAACTATCGATAAAATATCGTTAAAAATTTGCAACTAGTTCACGTGTATTGTGTAAATTAAGTGCGAAATTATCGATCGACCCTTTTCGAAGCAACTTAATTTAATATTGTTTTGTATTCTTTACCCTCACCTGTCACGTTGATAATAACGAAAATGAATGGATTAGAAAGTGGGTCTTATTGTGGTGTGTTTGTACAAAAATGATGTCTTCTTTCCTGTCAATTTCGACCTAGTTTCTGTCATTTTTAACACAATAATGGACACAATAATGGTCAATTCGACTACCGTTTGAAATCGACAACTTTACGGTATAATTGGAGATTTTCAAAAAACACATGGAAATTAGGGGTTTTTTCGAAATTTCTACACCTACCCCTGTTGTTTCCAATTAGACGACCGACATTAGCCTTCCCTATATCAAATTTCAAACAGATGATCGTTCATGATTGCGACATTGTCGGAAATATGAAATATTGCAACTAATCCACCGTGTCAAACAACTAGAAAAAGAACTCCCCTATAAATTTATCGACAAATAAAATAATTTTTATAGTGCGTTATACGATACTTGAAAGGACCACCAACAGGATCCACGGTTTCAATTTCACCAACTAGTTGAATATTCAATCAAATCGATTACAGGTGGTTTTTTCCCCGTTTCTTTTTTTAAATCGATTTTTCCACATATTCTAACATTTATTATCGGGCATTTTATTTCAAAATAAACACCATCACTAATTAGGTCATGTGGATCATGTTTTAATTGCTGACATGTTTATCTAGTGGTAGTCTACTACCCCTATAGTAGCGGGTAATTTTAGGTGTGTATATGGTGAAACTTACCACCAAGTTTTCTTATTACATTGAAAATTCGGTAATATTACATCAAACCAACGTATAACGAAATTCTTCTAATTAACCGATAAATAAATTAAACTACCCTTTAGTTTTGGGCTTTAATAACTCAAAAGGGGTGGCAACATTGTTAACTTCACGTCTAACTCTTAAGTATACAAATCAATCTCGCTCATTCTTATACAGATAGGGGTGAATCAATATCGCACGTGTACATTGGGCTTTAATTTACAATTATTTGATTTGATTTGACGGTTAATCATGACAGTGCGTGAAAAGACACGTTCTATCGTAATTATAATTTTGTTAATTTAAATGATCGATTATCCATATTTAAATAGAAATAATTTGTTGATTGGTTTAATTTAATTTTAAATATAAATTTCATGAGATCATACGATAATTCTATCAATATTATTATAAATACACAGAGATATAATTAAAATCAAATTGGAATTTATAAACCGTTGAAGAATTCTATTTGTAACGATTTTCCTAATTTTTGACTAGTTTAAAACAATAAAACTTCCAACAATATTCAAAAACTACCCTATTGTGGTGGTTTTCCAATGTTGGATGGTAAAAAACAATAAAATAATTAATTTGCCAACAATTACGAGTAGATATTTCAACGATAACAATGAACTCGGTAATTATTTTCAGTTTTATTGTTGGTAAAACTGGTAATTAACAGGTTTAATTTTTTATTGTACACTTGAAATTATACGGAAAATTAATCAACAAACTATAAAAACTTTAATAATAATAAAAATAATCAACAAATAAATTGGCTATGAGTTATTTGGGCGGAAATTCAATCAAATTCGCACAAAAATTTATATTTGAATGATAAAAATTCTACTCTATGCGCTAGTAATAGCACATGAGTTGAGATAATTGTGGATTTTTTAAAAATTTTAATCGAAATTAATTGTGGAAGAATTTTTGGGATATTTGTAAAATTACAATTCCTTACAGCTATTGACAATTCTCTTATACTTACAACCTAATCCATTATTCTCTGTAAAGTAAACATTTCCAGCTTTTCGATAGAATATCTCCAATGACATTTAGGGATTTTTATTTTTACAAATACCCTACTAAAAGACTTACTACAATGCATTTGCAGATAATCCAATAGGACTTTATCGTGGTGCGGTAAGTTTGTGTTCTCCAAGGAAAGACTCCACCAAAACCAGATATCGATTGCCAACAATTCGATAAGTATTTGATTTAAAAATGATTCTGCAATATCGAAGGTAATTAGTAGAAAATTAATATTAATGCCGAAAGTGTAGAGTTTTTTTTACAAAATAGAAGGGTATTTAGTAGAAGGATGAAGTGGTTTTAAAATAGGGCAATCATTATGCAATTCGCGTTCAATTACCAACGCGTATTATTCAAGAATCGTTGGTGAATATTAAAAAGAGTTGTGTCGACGAGTTAGTTAAGCCAAATTTACATTCTCTATCTATCTTGGTTTTTTTTTTTGCTAATTTGAGGGTGTTTTACACAAAATTTCTACAATGAAATTAATTCCATCGCAATTCTATCGAAATTTCATTAAATTGTTAATTGGAATTAAGTTGATTGTTAAAAGCCCGGCTAGTGCTTTGAGGTAAGTAGTGGATGTGTTGTTGATGAGACCGTGGTATTTAATCGAAAATTGTAATACACACGTTCGGATTACAACAATAGAATCAAAGACATGTTATACAATACAAGTTTAGGTCAAAGGTATGTTATTGAATAAAAGGGGGACTCTATGCCTACGTGGTGTATATAATACAGATAGTAAATCGATCACGGAAATCAATCAGAACGTGGGCGGTGCAACGAATTCTCTCTCTAAATACAGACCTAATTACAGATAATACTTGTATTATGGGGTCTAGCTGTGCCGAGACGAATCGTACTGGATTACTTCTATAATAATTCAAGATTAAGGATAGTTATGTATTATAATTTCATTTCAATCGAGCATAAACAAAAATTTAT
>JACDRP010001199.1:0-11872 GCA_013841185.1 Hycleus phaleratus | reverse complement strand
GAATTGATTTTGAGTTTTAATATTAATTAAATCCTATATTTTGAGTAAAAATGGACTTGGTTTTCAAACAATATAATACTAGATGCAATTAAATATTGGTCAGGTAGAGGTATGTTTGAATCTAACCAGGTTACAAAGTTATAATACAAAGTCTCTTAAGGGTGAACATTGGAAAACCCCAACTTAAAAGCTTCAACTCAACTACCGATAATCCTGTTATTGCTCGGGTAACATTTATCAGTAAGCAATAGGCTCTAATATTGAATTATCAATCAGAATCGAATACTAAATTCAATCATCTAAAAAGTATTGTTTTCCTTTCTTGGATATAAATATTGTTCAAAATATAAACGAACGATAGCCAATTTAGATACGATATAGAAATTTGCTAAAATGTCCGGAGTATAGTCTAACGGCAAATTTAGTTTTCTTATCGTCAATAATTTGTAATTCAATCCTGTCAAGTTTCAAGCTATATTTTTTGGTTTTTCTGCAATGAACGTTAGGTACTTTTTGAAATTCTTGACAATCGTGACATTTCTACAAGTTTGGATGGTTATTTTTAGTTTTTCGAACTTTTTGATAATTTATATCAAATTTACTTGCATGCTTTTCATGTTTTAAACGGCTTAATGAGCATTAGTACTGCGAGTAAACAAACAAGCATATAGTTGTAGATTTTCTATTATTAATAAATTGCCAACATAAAGATAATTGGAGATAATAGGATAGCTTTACTTATTAATGCTTGATTAGTATAGAATTAGGTTCTATTATTTTTAAGAACTTTGTATAAATAATAAAAATGAAATAGTTTATTGCACATAACAATTAACTAATTAACAGAACAAAGTACTCAATTATTTTGCGAACTTATCGCAAACAATCTACTTTAATTTTGATTACATTTGCTTCTAGTAACTTTAATAAAGCTCTATTTAGTGTTTATAACTAGATGAAAATAGTGGTATTCGATTTATTTAGTTCTATTATATGTATATGCATACAGGCAAATACATTATTTCTCATTAATTAAAACACCTACGGGGTTTTCATGAATTGCCCAGTTTATAATAATCAAAATATAATAATGATTAATTATATATACGCTAGTTCGTTGGATGAATAAATGGAAATGAATCTAGCGAGAGGCAAATGCAATGAAACAAATATTTTCCGAACAAATTAACAGAATTTAGTAGAAATAGTGAAGCTTTGAAACTTTTATTGATTTGTTCAAAATAATTCGATAAAAAGCTTTAATATTTTTTATTTTATCTGTTTCAGATTCTTGTAGAAGATTGAAATTGACACAGATCTGAAGGTGAGTTATTTTAATACATTCGTTATACAATATTGTGATAGAGACAGAAACGTGAATCGAAATTGTGGTATTATTTTGAATTCATTTCAGTTCATTAGTTAAGTTGTAAATTGTGACGATATTATTCAGATTGTCTGAATATTTATGAGGTTGCATCATAATCAAAATGTACAAACCAGTTAATTAATGAAGGATCTTCTAATTGAATTAAATCCTTTGAAGTTGCGCTAGTCATTAGTAGTCACTCAATTTTAGGACGATGGCGAGCTCGGCCCTTCCAGTATCAGTCTTTAATTCAATACAAATAGACATGTAGAGATATAAATTAATGGTGAAACTATTTTTTTATCAATTATTCAGAAAAGAATCACCCCTTCGTCTCATTGTAAATTAATTCATTTTGCATTTGGTTGAATTTGTCTAGAATTTGTTCTTTAGCAGTTGTACTTTTTAAATTAAATTTTCCAGAAGGCAAATTCAACGAATAATAATAAAAAGAGGGAAAATGGAATAAAAGTTAGCATCATCTCTCACCGATCTTCTAAATGAACAAAATCGCAACAATAAAAAAGCGAAAAATTGAAACCCTTAATTTTCTTTGTAAGAAAAACCGTTCAGATATTTTTCCATGACATTTGAAATTTGTCGTTTCAATAGTTGGATTTAAAAAAACAGAATTGAATAGGAGAGAAGGTATAAGAAAATGTTCTGGTTTCAGGTTGGCACTCCTAAACTCAAATACAATGAAAAATTCATATTTGACTCGCACTAACTAGGGTCGTCATTTGCATTTTTATTATGTTGGCTCTGCCATCATCGCCATCGTTGTTGTCGTTGTCATCATCGACCTTCTCTCGTTTGTTTTCTCTTGTCTGTTGCTCCGTTTACCCAACAATCGACGAAAATGCGGCGCCTCCACCAATTCTTCACAAAACTCACTCAAAATTCCCTAAACCCCGTTCGTTCGTAAATAAACAAAATTTAAAATAGAAATATGGTACAAATATTGATCTAATTAAAAGACTGACAGGTGGGAGATTTTTTTATAATAAAAAAAAATGCCAATGTATATGGAAAAAAGTCAATGTCTAAACGAACCCTTTGATGCTCATTTTGTTCGGTTAAAGTTAATGTAAAAGCAAATTGGCTTATGATAATGGCGCATTAACCCGATATTATCAAAGAAAATCGACTGAAGCCGAGCTACTACGTGTGTAAGACATGTTTACTTTATCAAAGTTTATGTAAAAAGAAAGGTTAAAATTAAAGATGAAATTCGTAACAAGATATGTAAGACTTACATAAGTTGGTCCCTAAACACATTTTGTCGTCAGTACTAACTTAATACATCTCACCGAATATAATAAATTATGTAAGACAGGTAGTTAGAAGGCTTCCAAGTTTCCAATCAACTCGCGAGAAAGCCGCCATGAATAATTCGTCTTAGCTGACTTGGTTTACTGTAAAATTTCACTACGGTGATAATAGCATAATGAGTATGAAAGTAATAATATTATACATGCGCCTAGTAACATCATCTACACTAGAATAAGGTTGATGGTTTTGAAGGGATCATTTAAGATTTTAGACGAGATCATATAGTGAGAAGAACAGAAGACAAGTACGGTTATAAACATTACCACCGACATATCTCGAAGTGCTAAAACTCTATTTCTAGCATATCTACTGTAATTCAATTAATTCCAACGTAATATACGTAAATCAGGAAATGCTTTTAGTATCGACTGAAGATGTTTAAAATGTTGTGAATTTATTTATTTTCTTTCCGATATGGCGACTTTAAGCAAATTAAATGAAAATGGAAACGTCCGATATCCCTAATTGGATTCCTAATAAGCTTAAAACTATCAAATAGTCGGATAATTATAGGGGCAAAAACAAACATTATAAGAAAATTTGTTAATATGTAAATTCAATTATCTCAGTGTTTAAAGCTGCAGGTGTTGCAACTGCCATTGAAATGCTGTGTTTACATAAATGATTAATGAAATTTCCCATCTGCAATAAACGTGTTAATGGAATTTTTTAATACCTTTTTTGTGCTTCTCTAATACACAAAGACGAAATAGTCTGCAATATAACTTTAAAAAATTGCTAGATTCTATTGTTGAAATTGCTCATTTGAGAATATCGATAGTAGTGTAAACTTTAGTTTCAATTCAACGACATACTTGAAACTATCGAAAACATCTCTAACCAGGCACTTTATTACTAGCATCTTGTAAATTTTCCCGACTATAATTGCAAACCTACATATTGACCAAGTGGTCTAATAGATTTCTTTTTATAGTTATTGTTATTGATCAGTTTTTAATTTTAAAGATGATTTTCGAGAAAACTTTCCCTTGGTTATCAGAAGGAAAATGTACATGGAAAACCATTTCTGATTGTTGTGCGACAGTGGTCCGTCTAAACCATTTATCAAAGAACGGCGGCTGCACGTGACACACTGGCTATGTCGCCGCCACACGAATACTGGGAAACAGCCACACCCCACAACATGTGTTTGAGTTTTCACTCATTAGTCGAATGGAATAAGGATTTTTCATTAAATATTTATGTACAGAAAGGGAAATGGGGCGAATTTGAATTAAATAGTGATGGTGGAACTTTTATGAGTCTTTTTCAACAATCATCAACTAATCTAAATTACATAACAATCGCCATTTTACTAAAAACCATAGTGACACAAGAAAATCGTCTGTAAAATTTTTGATTAGCCAGAATATGTCCTTTAAGTAGGCTCTTTGCTTTCCATCTTCTTTAAAAGTTTTCTTTCCCATGAAAACTCCAGCAATCTCAATTTTAATTGAGTGGAAACTAGAATAGACACCTTTCTTGTAATTGTCTTTTTATTATTGTTACCAATATTTCAGTTGATGTTAAAGTGGTTCTATAGTGATAAAACATTCTCTGTTCATGTAAACGCTTTTGCCTTTGTTTAGCTTTATAAAAGAGAGTTTGTGTTATACGAACTCTATATTATGAACGAACTAAACTGGGGCATTGTCATTGTTTTCAATTTAAAGGATTCTAGTGAGTCCAAATTGCACGTTTTAAAGTTTTATAACGAATATTCCTTATTAATGTTTTATTTATTTGGTAAAGCGATTAGTACAGACATCTTTTTTACGATAAAAGTATTCTCGTTAATATTCCAAAGCAAATTTCGTTAAAATAATCCTTATTCGGTGGTTTTAAAATCTGGCTCTTTTGTAGTCTTTAATAATTCAACAATATATTGATTTATATTGAGAGGAACAGTATTCTCTGGAAACAGCTCAGTTATGAAATTACGTACTTTCATTGTAATATTTTCATTAATATCGGTAAAGACTAGAGCTCTTACTTCCAATAAACGTAAGTCTAGTTCAAAGTAAAAGCATAAAGGGATTTTTGTAGCAAACTAGACGAACTAACAGAGTATCAGAATGGTTTAGATACGATAGCCAGTTAGTTATCGTTGAAGCATCGGCAATGTTTTAGAATTCTAGTCAAGTCCCAAGAGTAAACGATAGAAGGTTAGTTTAGAGAAAACTATTTTCCGTATTTACTGCGCTTCAACAAGAAAATTCAGTTTCTAAAATTCAGATTCATTCACACATAAATTTCAATTTACCCAAAGTAAACAAAGATAAATTTCAAACCAATTCATGTGATTAGTTGATTATGGTTAATACAATATCGTTTTTATTAGAGGTATAATGTGTAAATTTCAAATACAATACAATAATACTCGCTTGTGTTTATTAAAAATTAATCGACTTTTATGGTCGTTAAATTGACTCTCTAACAACATTAAAAGACAAAGTGTTTATCAGTCCTGCCAGGATATGGGATTTATTTCCACAACATTGAAGCTTGTTAGGTCACCGGAGGGATCAAAAAGTGTCCCATTTATCCAACTAGCTTATTTTCAACACAACTGTTATATATACCAATGATGTATTGTTTTCTTGTCCCAAATATTTTATGCGATATGAACTATGAACCTTTTTTTTCCTCTTATGTCTCCTTGTTGGCTGATATCATTAAGTTGACCCTTTTTGGTAATGATGCAACGCATGCGTAAGCATCTCTATGCTGACCCTGCAGTTGACAGCTTGGAAAATTCACAAAAGATCCGTCCGAAATAAAATTGTAATTTAATTCTATGTTATTGTTTCATTACAGAAATATACATTTGTTATAATTGTTATTTCGTTCCTCTTTTCCAACAAAAATGGAGATTTCATTGGATAGTTGTTATAATAATGATAGCGTAGGATTAAATTTTAATTTAACAAAACTAGTTTGAGAATACGATTAAGTCGGAACAAAACATTAAAAACTTGGTGACATTTCGAACGACTTCTTTCATTATATCTTAACAATGCCTTTACTACAATGTTATGGTTTCCATTAGAATTTATACTACGTCCATATAACAATAGGTCTTTGTATTTTGTTCTTATATTCAACTTCCCAAAAAGATTACACAAAATATTCTATAAATTGTTTTTGACATGATGTATTTCGTTGCGTTGTTGTTTTGATATTACTAATGTCTTCATTTTCTTGTAGTTGACTCGAACTTCCGCTAAAATACACACNTTATTTTTGTTTTGTCGTGCCTGTATTCACTACAAGGACGAAAGAAAATTAACCGCTAGAGGATATTGTTTGCCGGAAAAGTCCATACATTCAATAAAATGACCTAAATTCTAAAAGACTTTCCGTGTATTCGGTTATGGTGAATGTTTCACTTTTATACAACTAGTTTCTGTTTTGCTATTTTTTTTTATGTGTTCGTTTGTGCGAATCAATCGGCTGCAGAACAAGAAAAATGAGAAATAAAACGTGCAATCGATACAAGAAAAAATTGACAATAATAAAGTTCTATTGATCCGACAAACGTTTACAAAATTTCCAAAGGTTTTCCAAGCGAATAATAATCCAACAGCAAAACTACGATTATATATGAAACTAGAAGAACGATGGGGTATATTTTTCCGGCCGTCGGTTAGAACGTGTTTTGAATCCTATTTAAATTCACCCTAAAGCCAATCGATAAGTCCTTTACGATGGAAATTTTTTAGCTAGATATTGACCAGGATCATCCCGTATAAAATACAAAGGAATACAGTCTAAATTGTAAATAAAATAATAAATTCAACACATAAAACAAAAACAACTTGAATGACAAAATAGATTGTCCACAAATATCGGTAGACAACAACAAAAAACAGGCGAGACGGGAATTTTAACACAAGGTCCAGTCGAAATCCTTCTAGTGATTCTTTTATTTCTTCTTTCAACGATCTCTTTGACGCGTGATTGTATTCCCTTCTAAGACCTGTGTCCATCTATTTTCCATGATATTGGTTTGATTTCGTTGTGTCAATATAGGTCAAGTCCCAAGACTTGCGACCAGAGTCATCACAAAGGAATAAAATCTACAAACCGTACCTATCTATAGTCATCTACAAACACTTCTACTTCTCCTTGTTCAAACAACTACACGAAATTTTTACAGATTTATAATTCTCCACTGGTGTATGCTTTTAAAAATGTAATTATCGTTGCATATCATCTTGGAAATCGTTTTTAAATAACAAACTGGTGAGCAGGTGTAATCTCGGCATCTAAGCAGGTGCCTTTATAGTCCAACAACCTCTTTCGTGATTCACCTGTCTTGTTTTAACGATTAATATGATGATAGTTAAATCTTGCTGGACCACAAGATATTCACCTGCTCTCTCAAAATATCTACAGTATATTATAATTTGACCTATTGGACAGGTGCCCAAGTCAGGTATACATGCGAATCGGTATAATAAATTGAGTTCTACCTGGTCGAATAAACTCAAGCGAGAAAATCTATTTCTCAAAAAATAACCAAAAATAAACAGTAGTTCATTTTTAATTAGAATAAACTTAAATATTTTAATAGAGAAATCGTTATAATCAAAAGTAATATGCATTTGACTTTGAAACTTTGCGAAAAGCTTTCTAAATTTTCAATATAAACTCACCCATCTGGAAGATCACATGAATAACTATAGGTAATCGTAAAAAAACATTTCCAACAATTGCGTCTCTGAAAATCAAATCAAAATTTAGTGATTTGTATTTATGATATTTGCTAATTAACAAACTAATTAGTTATTAACTTGATGATAGTTTTAGACTTATTATTGTGCCTAGTTTGTAACTCAATCAACTTGGAGCATTTCATTACTATTTTCACCAACTTCATGCCTAGTCTTTGCTTGTTTTACAGTTTAATTGATGATATTTTCTATTTGAAACTTAAATATTTGGACGTTAAAAAACTGGTCGCTTTTTTCTGTTAATATTTTGACAGATTCATGGAGCATTATCTACAACATCTGATCTACTTAGATTTCCATCTTTTCCTGAAATAAGTCGAGATTTCATCGGGTTTAGTGTAGCAGTTTTATCGAGTGTTTTTACAACAATAGTAAGAAGAAAAATGAACAGTCCTATAAGATCTTGTTGCTATTTTTTTTTCTGTGCGGAATAAAATAGAAAAAAGCAGATAAAGCTCTAGTGGGTAGATCAGTATGTATTTTTCGACGCGTTTTTTCGTCCATAAACCACCATAAAAGTCTACAAATGATATTTTTACTGGTCCGTATATAAATCTCGACAGGCCACATATGGTGACGATTAAAAATATAACGATAGTAAAATTTCATGTGAACATACACATAAAGAATATTGCCGATAGTTGTGAATTATTCATTATAAAGAAAACGAGTTGAAGATTATTCTGTGTACGTATGCATATTATGGATGTAAATAGTTAAAAAGGGGACTCAGATTAATTTATTGATAATGGAAGAATAATAAGTAACAATAACGGATTGTCGAATCTTATAAATGATTTATTAACAAGTTTTAGGTGAGATTTAAATAAAGTTATTAACTCAACTAATTTGCATTTTGATGAAAATCTTCTAGTCTTCGTCCTGTCAAAAATTAATACTTGCAATGTTATTTCGGTGCCGTTGTTTTAATCAACCAAAAGTTCGAATAGACAATAAACGAAACAAATTTATTACCTGTTTATTTACAAAAACAATTAGAAAAAACTGTACAAATATATCATTTGGATAATGAATTGTTCAATATGTGTACATGTCTACAATTTTAACCGAGATTTGCTAGTGTGAATATAATTCTGTTTGTGTTAATATTATTGCTGTATATGTGTGTAATTTCCTTTAGCACGCAATCTAGTTTTGAAATTAGTAATAAAGTAAGTAGTTGAAGTCGTGTGATAACGATAAGGGAAATTTTACTTTTCAATCAGATTAGAAATTTCCACCATACATACTAGTACTGTGAAAGTATATGTTATTTTGTTGTTAGGCGCAATTTATATTTAAAAAATCATTCCGATTTTCTTCCCCTACAACAATCTATTACTTTCTTATTTTATAATGTGATAGGTGCGTTCCAACCTTGATAATAATTACATGTTAGTCTCAGGTAATGATAAGCAAGTAACTAACTGTAATCCATCTTATATGTCCGACAGTTTTGAATTTAATCAGTACACACGCGACTTCAGCTTTATTCATAATATCCCATCAAATTTGAATACTTCATTTCAATACGAAAGGGTCTGTCTATTAATGTTCCACTATTCTAAACTAATTGAAATAACCATGAAAACTTGGCCGGTTGTCTAATAGTAGTAGCCTCAGCATTAATTACAGACTATTATTAAGAAAATTGCTAATTGTTTAAATAGGCAAGTTGTACGGGTCTGCTGTAATTTAGACAAAAGTTCTTGTTTGAATTTAGCGAAATTACCAGAAAAAATAAATTTTCTGTACAATTGAGCAAACTGTTAATTATATCAAATTATTTACTTTTATTTAATATGAACTAACAGATAAATAACATTCATGTAGATTATCTATTAGAGTACCTTGGTTTTATTATGGAGAAATATTAGGGTGTTTTTATTATTACTCGGGGGTTAAAAGTATTTTCGGTTGCACAAAAAATGGGCTTGGCACCTCTGCGGTAGTACTATAATTAATATTTGACAGAATTTTGAATTGTAGATTCAAATGAATAATTCATTTTGTTAATTATCATATTTGGTAGAGTTATTTGAATAATTTGTAATACACTAGTTGAAATGATACAAATTAACAAATTTATATAATATATCAACACTTATAAAAACAAGTTTCCCTTACGGAATTCTATTTAAACTTTTGGATTGTTGGTATCGGTATACGTTTACTGAATTTCAAAGTTTTTTTTTAGATTTTATTATTTAATACACTACCCGTATAGGCGAATCGTTTATACATAGCTGTGGAGAGTAATAAAAGCTCAAAATTCCCATATTGCTTATTTCCTGGTCGATGCGGTAGATATGGCATACCACACTTATACATACATTTTTTAACAACTTCAACAATACATTGTGTGTTGTGGAGTGATGCAAATAAATATTTATGTAGAATTTAGCTAACAAAAAAAATCCAGCATTGTTTCTAGCAGATAAAACTCGGTTAAATCATGTTTAAAACGAAAATTTCAATTCTATCGAAATTGCTATTTACACAATAAACTATAATCAATTAATTATAATTCCATTATAAACTAAACGCAATTATAGCTAAATTGTTTGTAAATTTTATTAATTATATTAAAATTCGAATATAATTGGAATTTAATGATTTATTTTTTTAAATACGAAAATAATATGACAAAAGCACACTCATTAATCCAACAGAAAATGTACAGAACACTCCTATTTATGGTTGAAACACTGTATATAGTAGAAGCTCATTTCTTTACCAAGACCCTATCCAATTTTGATTGGTCCATTAACCGCCCTTATTCTTTAAATTATTTCACCGTTTTCTTTTAAAATGTGTTTTTAACAACGCTAAATGAAGAAGAGTGTGTGTGTGTAATAGAGAGAGAAGTTAGAAGAAAAAATAAAAGTAAAAGCGAAGGCATGTTATAATCTTCGGGAATATCGTGTTGTAGTCATTTCTTGATCAAATACAAAACCAAGCGACGAGATGATAAGAAAGAGCTTTAAACTTTAACAGAAAATCTTAAACGAGAGATAAGTACGGAAAAAGATCTAGCAGGATGTTGATGATAATGATGATTGTGAACATGATGCTACAGATACTGATGATGATGTTGATGATGATGGGAAAAGGAAACGGTAGTTGTTTGTTGAATTGTGTTTGCAATCCAAGAAAACAAAGTTAGATAGCTATTGTAACGATTTCTGTTTGTATGTCGGTTGCTTAATTGAAATAACGCCCTTACAGCACGCTAGATTCAACCAATCAGTGTTGTAGACATGCCATTTCTTGCTCTTTTAATTGAACTGTTATTGTTACATTCAATTAAATTCGACTTGCCTTTGTATTGTACAAGCTCTTGTTAATTTGTAATATGATTTTTCCGGAAAAAAAGTCACGGTAGAATTTTCTTTTAATCAAATGGTATGAGGTTTTCTCAATGAATGTCATAAATAAAGAGGGATTGCGTAATAAAATTAAAACTTTGTTCAATTCTTTTCCATTTGCTTGCCGTGATGGTAAATGTAGATGGGAAAACGGAAAATTTGCAAAGTAAGCTTAAGGTTTGGACTACATTATGCCAGTCAATAACCTGAATCGGAAATCGACCGTGGCAATTTTATTTTAAAGATTCAAACTAGGTAGTAGAAACCATATTCCGGATGCGATTCGATTGTAAATTTAGATAGGTACGACTGTCTCTCTAGAGAGGACAAACAAACCTACCCGTATATACTTTATCGAAAACTTTATTCCAAGTTGAGTGTTTTCGTTCGCTGTAATGAACAAAGGAATTGGTGATAATTATAGCACCATTTTGGAGAATAGTTATTTATGTAAATAGAAAAGAAGCACTAAAAGTTAACACAACTTTTATAGAACATCAGTAATAATCGAAAATATCATATTTTGATCAAAAATCACTAAAACGGAGAGAGTACTTGTACAACTAATTCTAAATGCTAAAACAATAGCACACAAATACGAATATGTGGTTAGAATTTAGAGAATCTGGGGAATTTTATTATCAACCAATATTTTTGACGTGCAATTTAAAATTCTCGATTTCTATTGGCCAAATTTGATTAAGTTGGTATAACCAAATTCCCCCGATATTGTTAGTACCTAACCTTACAATTCCCAATTTGATTACTGTCAGTCTTACTCTGAATGTCTATTGGGTGTTGTTCTGTTTGAAGAATTTGTGAATTAAGGTATTTGTTCATGTGCGTATTTCTTTGATTATTTTATTCAAAATATTTGAAAAACTACACATATGAAGAAAGATAAGAAATTTTAGTAAAGGGAGACAATCTAACAGGGAAAGCGACACAACTTTCC
This sequence comes from Hycleus phaleratus, assembly GCA_013841185.1. Lineage (NCBI taxonomy): Eukaryota > Metazoa > Arthropoda > Insecta > Coleoptera > Meloidae > Hycleus > Hycleus phaleratus. The sequence goes on along the minus strand of JACDRP010001199.1, from coordinate 112 downwards.
CTCTCCGATTTTGATAAAATTTGGTATACAGGTACAGTTTCAACAAATAGTCGATGCATTTTTTGGCTGCTCATATTCACTTTAAGGCGGTGAAATTGCCCCTTAAAGTTAA
>JACDRP010001198.1:0-11888 GCA_013841185.1 Hycleus phaleratus | reverse complement strand
CAAATATCCATGTCGATTCCAAAATGGCACACATTAAAATTATTAACACATTTATCATCAATCAGAAATAGAAGGCACTTCCCCTCGTATGGTACTAAATGTATTTGAATAAATTGTAAATTGTGGAAATTAACAATTTGTGTCCATTTTCAGTGAGATGTTACGCGTTTGTAAGAAGACAAGTTGTAGCAGCCTTGAAGATGGCAACAGATGATATCAAAAATTCTTGAGCAGATGTTAAAGAAATCCAAACAAAATAAATTTACAAATCGTAACTATTCTCATAACATTCCCTTAGACACATCAATCGCGATAAACACTCTTGAAACTCATCAACATCAATGCCTTCGTTATGGTATTGATGGAAATTTTGGAAACGTATCGTTTTTACATCATTAACAAGTTGTTGCAATGTATTTCCAATAAATTCACCATTATGTAGGCCAGCTAATACCGGTAGACTTTCAACATCTACCAAAGAAAACAATTGAAAACTATTGCAAAATAGAAATGGAGCAATTACAATTTGTTTGATTCAAACAACCATCAACATTACCAAAACAATCAAGTCTACCATCAAAGAATTTTGGATACGGTGTCCGTACCGACATGGGCTTATTAACAACCGTAATATCAGTTGGACAAGCATACGTTGTACAGGATACATAAAATGCCAACATTTCTTTGATTGAATTACACTGGTACGCTGGCATATCTTTTTGTGTTTGTAGAGCTTGATTTAGGGGTCGTTTAAGACGATCTTGCGATACACCCCGTAATACCATCAATTGCATAACATTATCCGATCCTAAAATTGAAATTTCACAATTTGGATAAATATGGAAATCAACACAATTACCAATATCACAATTTGGGGTGATGGTTCTAGTCAACGGTCCATTCCAATTATTTAAACAATCAATTAAATCTTGATTTTTATTGAGAGAAAACGGTAAACAAACACTGGCAGCACACAATTTACGTCCATGCAATGTTAAATCGGCACACAGATCTACTAGAGCGTAACTACCGGATTTCAGGCGATATTTCAAAGTAAACGTTTCCAAAGCTGAAGCTAGAATTGCACTCGAATGATACCGTAAATGTGGCTGAAAATTTAAATTTTCATTCAATTGCAACGAAACTTCAAATGGAAAAATTACATTATAAACGACATGATTGAAATTTCGCATTTTCGAGCCATGTTTGGAGTCCTTGTCAGCAACAGATAATGGAATAAACATGCAACAATTTTCCAACAATTGCTCAAAAGTTAATGAGAGATTAAGCAAGTTTAAATGGTTGGCTTTAGCAGCTTTCAATTTCGCCAAATCAGTCTTGTTGCAACGATATTGTGGTTCAATTATCGGGAATGCAATTATTGATTTACTACTATATTCGTCTCGTAAATATTCAATACAACCAGTTGAAAGACCCCCAAAACCATTACCACCATCCAACAATACATGAAAGCCCTAGAAAGAATTAAATTATTCCAACAATTTCCATCAATCAATCAATAGAAATACTTGAAAACTATCGCATTCTTCAATATAATTGCGAATTAAATCAGAGAAGTCATCCTGAAAAGTCACAGACTTCCATAAATTCACACCCAATGGGAATATGTCGAATGGAACCATGTCGCTTTGATGTTGGTATTGTTTTACAATATTTACACTTCTCGGATGGTATTTTGTATAAGAAAAATCCGACCATACCCGAACATGTCTGTCTAAATCGTAGATTTTTGTAAAACTAAAATCACCATTTTCCAAATCCTGTTGGAATGGAATTTTTTTTTCAACCTCTTGTTTCACCTCAATCGATTTTTGTTGCCCTTGTATCGTTTCATTACTATTGCCACTTTGCGGAATGTCGTACAAATCACCAAATTGAGACAAGGCTTTCAAACTGCCGTTCAAATCTACAGATAATAATCGAGGTGTGAATGTAACATGCCCCTAAAATTATTAATTAATTAATCAATTACTAGCTAGTCTTCAGTGTTTACCTGTAGTGTTGAGCCTTGTCTGAATAGAACATCATGATCGATTTCAGACGGTACACTTGTTGGTTCATAATCGAAACCTGTAGCTTGAATATTCCACCAATGAGTACCGACGAAATTCGAATAATGGCCAAATTGGAGGGTTAAAATCTCTCTTGCACCCATTACATTCAATTCCACTCGAAATTTGTACAATCAATCGATTATTTAAAAACGTACGAAATTCACTCGCTGGATAATGAAGTTATGAACAACATAACCTGAAAATTGTGTCATTGACAATTATGATGGCGCCAAATTTAAAACATTTTCTAATCCGAATTGAACTTGTCAAATGAGCTACATGGTCCAAGTTTTGCTCAAATGATTTTCAGCATGTTGCCTATAAATGCATTTATGTCAGTGGAACAGGCGGTAAGCTCAACAACAATCAAAAAATATTTATTTAATTTAAGAATTTGTAAAAATATTATTTGGGCATAGCCTTTAAAACTTTCCGTGACAGTCTCATAAGACCGGAAACTGGATCACGTCCGAAATATTTAACTTGTATCTCTTGTCCAACTTCGAATCCAAGTACTGAAGGGTGTGATGCCTGAAAATTTGTTGTTGCATTTTGAGAAAAATTTAAATTTTTGCAAATTTCTATACTTTTCTTTGATCCAATTGGGAATTGTGTAATAGAGCTGGTGGCATTCCTGGATATAAAGTGACCATTACGCCAATATCACGAATTTCAACAATTTTCGCCAGATAAATTTCACCAAATTCCAATTCCGGTGCTTGTTCTTTATTTATTAATTTATTAATATATTCTTTAGCTTCATCCATTGCTTGTTGACTTGGTGCGAAAATTTCAAATTTATCGTCGTTTTGTGTAATCTACAATTGGATTTTTTTTTACATTTCAATTCTCTACAATCATGAGCCAAGATGATTAGCCGGTTATTAAAAGTATAAAGAGTTTATGGAATTTTCATTATTCATTGCGTTTACCATTTGTTCAAGTTTTAATACTTTTAATAGGTCTTTGTCTCTTGTCTCATCCTGTATATATTTGATAATAAATTAATTTACTTGTACACCGGTTTCGGCATATAATCGTTTCAAATTAACGCCACCAATACCAACTAGACGTCCACGTTTATGTAAATCAATTTCCAATTTCTCTGCAACTGGCCAACATTCCTTCCTATCAATTCTCGGCTTATCAATACAACGATTCATAATTTCGAGAATTTTCGTTTTGGCATCAGTAGCCTTCTGTATAGCTTCCATAACAATTTTCAATGGTAAACCGGGTATTTTTATATCGGCTTGTAATGAACAAATTCCCCTTTTTGTACCAGCCAATTTAAAATCCATATCACCCATATAGTCTTCAATACCTAAAAGATCCGTTAAAATTCGATAATCGACGATGTTATTTTTCGTTGAATCATATTTTGTGATTAAACCGATGGCAACACCGGCGGCTGGTGTTGTTAACGGTATACCAGCATCCATTAAAGCTAAACTACCACCACAAACTGTTGCCATTGAACTAGAACCTAAATTGTTTCAATTAAAAAAAAAACAAAAACAACAAGAAAAATCTATTATCAACAACCATTCGATTCTAAAACTTCCGATGTTAAACGTATCGTAAATGGGAAATCGTTTGGTATACATGGCGTTAGAGCTTTCTCAGCCAAAGCCCCATGGCCGATTTCACGGCGTCCAATCGGCCCAATTCGACCAATCTCTTTTGTAGCAAACGGTGGAAATTCGTAATGTAGAAAGAAATTCTTCTCTTTAACACCACTAAAAATCGTAAAAATTACCCAAATTCAATGACGATAATCGTTTCAAAATACCTAATCAACATTGCAATTGGATCTAGTTTTAAAGCACTCTCGTGGGAATCCAAAGTGACCGTACAGAAGACTTGTGTTTGGCCTCTTTGAAACATTGCACTACCATGTAACGGTTTATAAAGATCAACTTTACATGTGATTTGACGTAATTCATCGAAATTCCGACCATCACATCGGCGATTCTCTTCAAATACGACAATACGAAATAAATCGCGTACGAATTTATTGTAAATTTCACTTAGCAACACTAAATCACTATCGGGGAAATTGTTTTTAATTTTATCTAAAACATCCGTACGTATTTCCGATAAAGCTTGATCGCGTTCTAATTTATCGTAAGTATAATTTTTAAAAATCTCCCTAATTCGCATCTCAGATAATGATCGAATTGCCTCAATTATCTCCAATGATGGCTGTTGGATTTCATCCAATTGCCGTTTATTTCGTCCTTGATTCTTTTGTAATTTTTCAACGATATTAACAATATGTTGGGCTTCTTTCGCTCCCAATTTAATCGCTTTCATTAAATCTTGTTGTAGGATACTATCAGCATTGCCTTCCAACATAACAACAAGATTCCTTTTCGTTGCCGTTAGCACTAAATTTAGACTAGATGATTGTAGTTCTTTTCTTGTTGGATTTACAACAATTTCGTTATCAATAAAACCTAAACGTACAGCTCCTACAGGACCATTCCACGGTATATCGCTCAAACATAATGCAGCCGATGCTGCATTTATTGCTAAAACATCCGGTAAATTGACACCATCAATCGCCAACATGTTACAAACAATTTGTGTTTCGATATTGAAATTTGTTGGAAATAATGGTCGTAGACTGCGATCGATTAATCGTGATGTTAGAATTTCTTTTTCGGTCGGTCCGGATTCACGTCGAAAGAAATTCGTTGGTATCCGTCCGGCTGCTGCCGATTTTTGACGATAATCGACAATTAACGGTAGAAAATTATTTGATGATTGTTTCGATTTGGCAACAGTCGTTACCATAACGGATGTATCGCCGGACTGGGCGACAGCACAACCGTCAGCGAAACGTGCATATTCACCGGTTGAAATCTTCAACGTTCGTCTAGAATTATTGAAATTGTATCGTTTTATACGTTTATAAAGTTTGATAAATTTACCCATTTGAGAATGTTGTATAAACTTCGGATAAATTCGTATTTTCGCTACAATATCTGAGACAATTTCTTAGAGAATGTCTTAAATGAATATTTGAGTGTATCCGGTGCCGTACAATATTTAAAACCATGTTTTTCTTTCAATATACACCAAAAACAGTTGTAACATAACCTAACTTTTTCTGCGTGACATAACCTAAAAATATCAATTTTTCAAATCAGAAGTTTCCAAACATTTACTAATTTATAATCAAATTTAAACCATAAACACATATTTAAATGATAATTAATTGGATTCAATACGTTTTATTTCATTCTGTAGTACATTTTGTAATTTTGACACTATTTTACAAAGCCATAAGTAAACATCTGTTCTTGGTAGACTACGAATTGAGAACCACTGCTCTAGAAAAGTGAAAGATGTTCCATGTTGCTAAATTTATTTTATTACAATGAAAATCTATAATAAGTGAATATTTTCCATCATTTTTGTATAATAATTTACGATTATTACCGTTACTTTTTCACAAAATTATTCATTTGCACAATTCTTTTATTATTTAATTTAAAATTTTAGAAACTTTGATTTGTAGGAAAAATATGGCAACATTGAACAATCTGTCAGAAACTACATAACCTAGAAATTTGAGTAAATTTCATTAATATTTAGATCAATTTAAAAAATATATTAATTCATATTCTTCTTGTATTTTAGATTAAATTCAAAAATTCTCTTGACATTTTTTTGGAAGCCTTTAATTGTTCATTTAGAAATTTGGTGAAAAGCAGCATCTGTTGACCTAGTTTTTGTTTATATTTTTTGTGTGGAAAACACGAATTTTTTGAAGGAACTTGTTGAAAATCGTCTTACAATTAGTAATGCCGTTAACTTTGTATCATTATCCACCGAGTGCACCTTCCAGAGGTGCCCTATTGGCAGCTCGTGCTGTTGGTGTTAGCATTGATGTTGAAATTGTGGATTTGTTCAAAAAAGAACAACTTAATCCCGATTTTATTAAGGTAATTTGAAAATTTTCAAGGTTTTCTCATTTGTTGTTATTAGAGCTAATAATTATCTCATTTTTAGATAAATCCACAACATACGATTCCAACATTGGTTGATAATGACTTTACAATATGGGATAGTCATGCTATTGGACCATATTTGGTAAAAATGTATGCTAATAATGACAATTTATATCCAAAAGATCCAAAAAAGAAGGCAATAGTTGACCAACGACTCTATTTCGATTGTGGTACTTTATATCCAAAAATACGTGCAATTTGTGTAAGATTTACAGCATGCATTAATATGATGGACCGTTAAAAGTATGAACATTACTTTTAGAAAATAATTTTCTTTATTCTAGTGGGTTACTTTTTTATTTTGAATGCTTAAATTCAAATTATTCGAAAAACTACCACTTCAAATAAGGATATAGGGTCTCCACCCCATATAATGAAATTACTAGACTTTTTTAAAAACAACTAATACAACTTTTTACTCTTATAAGTTATAACTTATAACAGTCCATCATCAAAACACCCTCAATCAAATAATAAAAACAAAACAAAAAACATTCTAGTTCCCCATTCTGTTTTTGGGTGAAGATGAGATTTACGATGAACACAAATGCGCCCTTGATGAAGCCCTCGGTTTCTTGGACATATTCCTTGATGGTAACGATTTCGTAGCTGGTGATAAACTAACAGTAGCCGATTGTTCATTGGTAGCATCAGTTTCAACAATTGCTGTAAGTGATTTTGTGAATAAATAGGTGTCGTAGCTTTGTTCGGATAGTTCAAACAATTGATTGTATAAACTATCTACAAAAAGTATGGCCACTCAATATAATTGTATAATAATTATTTTGTTTTCCCGAAAAAATTGATAGTCTGTCGGTTGGGATTTGAGTCCTTATGGAAATATTACAGCATGGATGGCCAGATGTGCATTAGCCATACCGGATTATGCTAATTGTAATCAAATTGGGGCTGATCAATTTGGTAAAGCTGTACGTAGTAAATTAGCACCTGGACAAATATAATTTTTGATATGGATTTACAATAAAGTTACAAGAAATTTAATTGGGAAGTTTTTTTTTTTAATCCTCCCTTAATTTAAATCAGTTCGGAACAAATAAAATTCGTTACTATAGTGACAATTGTGTCTAATACAAACAAACAAATAGACGAAATGGAACGTTATAAATTATTGGGGAAGATTGGTAAAGGTGCCCATGGATTGGTATTTAAAGCGAAAGATTTAAAAAGTGATGGTATTGTAGCAGTGAAACAAATCTCGGTAAATGTCGTTAATTCTGGACTTTCGAAGAATATAATGAGGGAAATTTCTGCACTATGCAACATCAAATCAGATTACGTTTGTATTGAATTCTATTAAAAGACATTAATTCCATTTCTAATTCCCTTCCAGATTGTTCATTTAATCGACGTATTCAATATGAACAATACTGTTTTAATTGTAATGGAATGTTTACAGTATAGTTTAAGTGAATTTCTTTTAAATTTAGATTGCCCCTTATCTCTATCGCAAGTGAAATGTTGTAGTTTAATGATATTAAAAGGTGTCCAAGCTATACATAAAAATCACATAATGCATCGGGTAAATTTACAAAAATTCGAGAAATTTCTATAATAATTGATTTGTTAAAGGATTTAAAACCATCAAATGTTCTAATCGATGATTGTGGCATATTAAAAATTGTCGATTTTGGTCTATCTTGTATTTATGATGGTAATTTAGAAACAACATACACCCATCAAATTGGTACTAGATGGTATCGTGCACCGGAACTCTTATACGGTTCACAAAATTACACACTGGCAATTGATATGTGGGCAGTTGGGTGTATTATTGCCGAATTATTAAATAATCAACCATTATTTCCAGTAATACAACAATCGACTAGTGAAAACGTTTATTTTCAAACAATAAATCGAAATAATTCTGAAAAATTTCAAAGACTTTGTCAGAGTTTGCTGATTTTGTCAATAATTTAATTTTGTTTTCAATCGGATTTAAATGATGTAGAATTATTCCGAGTCTTTGAAATGAAACATTTTTACATTATAAATAATAGTGTTTTTTTTTTTTTATAAGGGAGAAACTGATATTGGACAGTTGGCAATAATTTTATCAACTTTAGGTACACCAACGAAAGACACCTGGCCACAATTACACAGTTTGCCTGATTATAATAAAATCGTATTTACACCGATTGATAAACCTAGTTGGAATGAACGATTTATCGATACAGATCCAAATGGTGTTGATTTAATTCGTAAGATTTTAATTTACGATTATACAAAACGATTAACAGTCGATGAGGTAGTCGAATTCCTTGATAAGAGATATCAAATTAATTGTTGTTGGAATTTTAGGTTTTAAATCATCATTTTTTCTTTTTTGAACCATTAGCGTGCCCTCCGTTGGAAATTTTAAAGAATTATAAAATTACAAATAGTTTAATTGGTAAAAGTTTTGAAGAGGCTATTGATATTGGTCCAACAATTTGAAATTGTTAATTAGACTAATATTAAAAATATAAGAATTTTATGGAATTTGCAATTTTACCATATGAACTATAATTTGAAATCCTTATGAAATTTTGAAATATTTATAGCTCTGCAATTATTGTAAATTCAAAATTTAATGGGTACAGTCTGTAAATTCAACAACTTGAAGTTTAATTTTGCCGCTTTAATGCCTATCAACAATCTAAGCAACGTTGCCAAAATTATAGATTTTCTATAATTATATAAAACACATACGAATAATTATATAACTGATAATTTTGATATATATATACACATATGTAAAGTTATAATTAAATATCAAAAATTTGAAATTAATGAGAATTTTCAAATAATTGTTATTAATTGTTTTAAAATTTGAGCACTTGACAACACTCACTTTCAAGGTTGCCAACGTGACAACCATTGATAAGATCTATTGGTCTTGTCAAGATTATTAAAGTTTCGTACTATTTTTATTTGAAATTTTCCAATTAAAATTGAATGAAAATCTGTTGAAAATTTTCAAATTTCTCTCTGAAGACAGTGTAGAATTGCTTAAAAAAAAATTACGGTAATGCTATACTTTCAGGTTATGTTATTTCAGGTAAACATTTCCAGATTGTTATTGAAATTTTTCCCAATTACAACTTGTTCGTTGTTTCTTACAGAAAACGAGATTTATTTATAAATTATTGTTTGTATAATTATGCGCTTGAAACGCACAAATCTAATATTAGGATTATGTTTATTAAGTTGGTTGTTAATATTGTATTTAATTTATACGGATCATCATCCTACAGTTATAAAGGAATCAAGTGGAAATATCGATCAACAATTACAACATTTAGAACAGAATATAGCGGTACAATTTAAAATTAATCAAGATTTAATTGAAGCAACACGTAAATATTTAGAATCAAAGAAATCATCAATTGATCAACTACAAAATAGAGAAAATCAAGACTTGAAACTACCAATTTTAGTATTCGCTTGTAATCGAATTAGTGTTACAAGATGTTTAGATAAATTATTAGAATATCGTCCAGATCCTGATCGATTTCCAATTATTGTCAGTCAGGTATTTTAACGACAACAAAATTTGAATAATTTCTCATATTTTTCATTGTTGCTTATAAAAAAAAAGGATTGCAAACATGAGGAGACAACGGCGAATATACGAAAATACGGCTCTCAAATTTCACTAATCCAACAGCCGGATCAAACTGATATTCAAGTACCGCCGAAAGAGAAGAAATTCAAAGGATATTTCAAAATCGCCCGACATTATGGATGGGCATTGAATCAGATGTTCTTCAATTTCAACTTCAGCACAGTCATTGTAGTTGAAGGTATTATTTCTTATTCAGGCGCCGGACTAGAATACTTTAGAATTGTTGTGTGAAATCTCGTTGGAAAAGGCATTTCTGAAGAAATCCTGAATTACAAAGAAAATCTTCTAACACTTTTTGTTCAAGTATAAAAATAAGGAAGAATTCTCCATTTCTTTCTAAAAAGTTCTAGTCCAGCTCCTTAAATTATAACAAACATTTAGTTAATTTAATTCTATTCGTAGATGATCTAGAAATCGCACAGGATTTCTTTGAATATTTCCTCGGCACTTATCCAATATTAAAAAAAGATCCAACATTGTGGTGTATTTCAGCTTGGAATGATAATGGCAAAGAAGGTCTTGTAAATCTCGATAAGCCCGAATTATTGTATCGTACCGATTTTTTTCCCGGTTTAGGTTGGATGTTGACGAAATCGATTTGGTTGGAATTATACACGAAATGGCCAAGGGCGTTAGTTTGATTTATTTAAAACTAAAAACAAAACAGAGTAAATTTGTTATGTTTTTTAGTTATTGGGATGATTGGATTCGGGATCCGGCCCAACGGAAAGGCAGAGCTTGTATCCGACCGGAAATTTCGCGTACACGTACATTCGGCAAGACTGGTGTTTCCAAGTAATTATTATTTTTTTGTCCCTGAGAAATGTTTTCTAGATTCGCTTGAAATTTTTACAGTGGTATGTTCTTCGAGAAGCATTTAAAATATATAAAATTGAACGAAAAGTTTGTGCCTTTTACAAAATTAAATTTAACATATTTGTTAAACGATAATTATGATGATGGTTTTATCAAAAATGTTTACCAAAGTGTAATTGTCAGTTACCAAGAATTGAAAGATGGTAAAATTGCTCATGAGGGACCTGTTCGTATTCTGTATCGTTCAAAAGAAGAATACAAATTGGTTACGAAGAAATTGGGATTAATGGATGATTTTAAAGTGATTTCTTTTATAAAATTATTCTCTATTTCCAAATTATTTTCATAATTTTTTTTTTATAGAGTGGTGTACCAAGGACCGCTTATAAAGGTATAGTTACGTTCCATTATAAAGGCCGGATGGTACATCTTGCTCCGAATGTGAATTGGAAAGGGTACGATCCAACTTGGAGCTAACCCTCAACTTAATTTCTCTTTGTTTACATAATTAATCCTCCGTTTGGAAACAAATTTTCAACTAAAACTATCTTCAGTTTGGTTCTTTATGTAGTTAAAGAAAAATCTACACAAATTCTAGTATTCGTTTTTAAATTTTCCAACAATTTGGAAACTCAGATTGACGGGGGGTTAATTAATGTCCAATTGCACGCATTCCACAACTTGTATTTTATTTAAATTATTATTATTATTATTTCTAACATGATTTAAAATCGATGACATTTTTAATTTAATATCTGTAAGTTATGAGATTGCGGAAAGTTTGTGATATTTAAAGTTTTGTTTTGTTTCGGGTATAATTATTGTATTTGATTGTTGAGTATGTTTCTTGTACATATGTTGATTGCTTCTTCATGTATATAAAACATTAAAATCTTCCCAGAAGGTTCTTATTGTTGTTTATTTAGAATTTCATGTCAATATCAGTTATAAAGATTTTTTTTTTATTCAATATTGTTTTCATACATGGCGCCGAAAAAATTTAGTTTCCAAATTTTTATTCAGTTGGTACTTGTACAGTTGATATCGTTGATATAATGGCGCTAGAATTTGGTTATGGTTGTACTGCTTAATTTTTTTTTAATCAATTTTTCATCGGAAAATCAATAAAAACTTGCAATTTTCACGATAAATATTGGTTTTATTTTAGCGACAATTACATTTATTTGATTTTTCAACGAAAATTTTTGTCATTTTTAGGTTATGTCATGGGAAATTTATTGGAGGCAGAAAGTGGTGAAATACACTTAGATTTCGACGAGCAAACACATTTGCGTGTTAATTAATTGATAATTAAGGTAATTTACTTTCAAATGGTGTTGGTTGTTCTCAATT
>JACDRP010001197.1:0-11912 GCA_013841185.1 Hycleus phaleratus | reverse complement strand
ACCGCATTCGTTGATGTTGAGCCGTTGTTTAAACCATTACAAATATCTAAAATTAATAAACGATATTTTCATATAATGAAATTAACTTCAAATTATTTGAATAATAAAATGAACCTTCTAAATCTAGGTTAACGTACTGTACTACGTTTTCTGAAATAATTTGTTTATAATTTGACGATATTAGTTTAATTTACCATAAATAATTACCTCATTACCTGTTTTATTCTCCGATTCAACAGTCTTTTCAGCTTTAATTTCTTTAGAATTTTGATCGTCTGTCTTTTTAATTACACTGACTCCTACCAAAGGATTCCCTAGAATTCACTAATTTTCTTAAAGATTAACAATAAAAGACTCAAATATTCACCTTCTACTTCTCTTGTGTTCTCGTCGACTACTGTTACACTGTCTTCTACATCTAAAATTGGATGGTATTGAAACTTTCGAAATTTATTAAAAATCTTATACCTGAATTAATTTTCCGCTTTTTCGCAGGCGTTTCCGATTCTTCATCCGACGATAATGTAATAACATAATCCATACCCTTTTAATTTAAATTTAATTATTAATTATAATTTGCCTTCGATCAACAATAAACACACATTGACAAAATTAGTAATAATCAACCAACGTAAAAACGCAAAATCCCCACAATATCATAAAGACTCTTGTCAAAAATTAGTGATTTTAACGACTTCAAGTTGGTGTACTTGATATCGTTTAGACGTTTGAGGTTATGTAAACTCACCGAACAATGAGGTATATAGAGTGTGCATCCGGTCAAAAAACGTGTCCAAGTATAATGGCAGACATCTTGGATATATCGATATGTTGGTCTCGTTTCAACAGAAACGACACCAACATATTGCCTTCCTTTTCTCAAGCTTTGGTCGACCAAAGCTTGAGAAAAGGAGGTCCCTATTGAACGACACACTCATAAGTTAGAAAGAGCGAGGAACAACTGTCAAAATTTCCCCATATGCGGACCAAATTGGTCTTATACAAGTATAGGGGATGCGCACTCTATATACCTCATTGTCACCGAAATTACCGCTTTATCAATTTTTAACGCAATTTTTAGATTTCAACTTTGATAAAATGTCTACGAATAGAATCCTGTTGAATAACGCCAAAAGACTTGGAATTTACGATAATACAACAATAAAGTAAGGTTAAGTTTTGTTTGTATCCCAATTTACAATCGTTGATTTTCCAGGAAAGTTGATGAATTTTTACGAATTCTACAAACTAAAAATACGCTAAAAACAATCAGTGATACCAGTAAAATTGTGTTGTGTTTGGATTTAGCAACGACCCACTTGGGGGCGGATTTCGATAAAGTATTTCGCGATAATTTTGTTGAATTTAAACCAATTTGTCAATTCTAGGCGACAGCGTTGAAATTGAGCGGTTTGAAGAAGACGATCTATCAGAATAGTTTGAATAATTTAGAAAAAATATTGAATTTAGATAAAATCGTAACAATAGCGGAATTATGCGTGCAATTCAGTTGTACAATTGTACAGAACTTGGCTGAAGAGATTCTGAAAAATTATAGGAATTATGATGAGAAAATCAAAGATATTGACCATCCCCAATATCCAGCGGCTGCAGTTTATACCGCTTGCAAGTAAGTCGTACTTACCAATTCTATTACAACAATTATAATAAAATCGTTTTTAGGATTAAAAATATTAAAATAGATTACAGTAAATTTGTTTTAATAAGTCGTTTGAAGAGTACACAATGGAGGGAATTAATTAGCGAATTCGATAAATTTACAAAATCGTTCGGCTTAATTGATAAACACCAAACGAAAACCGATGAAACGATTAAATTAGTTAATCGAGAAGGTTAATTGTAAAATTAGTTTTTTGAGACTACTTCAATGTTTGATTGTAGATTTAAATAAGCCGAGAAAATTAGAAATTGATAATCAAATTGAGGAGTACGAAGTGTGGCGTGAACGTATTTTAAAAGACGCAACCGAGGAGCTTTTAAAACAAATAATTAGTTAGTATCGGTTATTACCGGAAGTTAAATAATCTCGATTAAAAAAAAATTAGCAAGTTGTTTAACAACCTTTCAATTTCAACGCACTGTCCCTGAATTTTTTCTAATGTACGTTCACCTTTCATTTATCCAAACATCCATGGATGGGGAAATCTTCCACAATTTGATTGAGGAAGATTTTTTTATTTTTGAACAGAATAGGAAGTGGTTGGAGTAGTTCTATTAACCTTTATCGAAGGTTATTTTTAATAAATGCATGCCTTTATAATTTTTTTTTCGATCAAAGACGTCTCGTTTAAATTGTCAATCGTTCAATTGCCCGATTTCAAGTTGAAACAAATTCAAATCAAGTGTTTTTCGCTGCTCTTATCGATAAGAACTCGTCAAATTTCCATTTGTTTTGAACGAAAACAATCAAAATTGTACGTAATTCGAGTGTTATCTGTAAATATTTAAGAATAATGTAATTCTACCTAGTGACGGTTGTAATTTTTCTATAAAATTCAAAATTATTCCCCATTTCATAATGATTTATCGTTATTGTGAAAATGTAAACAATTTGTCAGTAAATAGACTAACACAGGTCATGTCAACTCGTATAATCAACAATAATAAAAATAAAAAGAACAAAACGAGATAAAAGTTCCAATGTATTAAAGTGAAATGCCAATTCTGTCAATATTGTTGCCATTAAAGAAGACCCTGTTGCGATAATTGTATTTTCCCCCAAAGTTCGTTCATATCGAAAGGCTTCTTACGCTGCCTTCTAAATAGAATTTCTGTTTTGTTAATACGAGACGATTTTGAAATGTAAGTTTTTTTTTCCTAGTATAGTCTAGTTTATCTTATCAGTCACGTGGTATATTTCGAATTAATTAGCAATTAAAATATAAAATTGATAAAAAATGTTTTTATAGAATTTTCCTAGATTTTTATTCCTCTAATACGAATTTGGTTAGATTTAAATAGGAGAAATACCAAAATATCTCGATTACTAGAAATCAATAATTTGTTAATGTAAATCGATTGATTTTTTCTATTTACAGATCTTTGGACGTTCGAATTGATCAAAAATGATTGGAATTTCAATACTGTTCAGAAGGTAAGCGACAATTATTTTGATAAAATTTAGCCTTCTTTCTTATCAGTTTTTATTGTTAAAAATTATTGTAATAGTGGAATTTTGCAATTTGTAAACTTGACAAAGTTCAAATTGTTGTCACATTCCCGATTATCATTTTAAAGGAATTTATTCTCGAGAAATTTCGATTTACTTTCTACTATCAACTCAACTATTGGACTTATACGTGATCCCTGTTATTCAAGGTTTCTAGTAAATCGACAAATTCAAATTTGAGTATTTATTTATGTTCAAACTTAAAAAACCAGTCTAATAGAATTCGATTGACTTTCTTTTCTTGTACAATCCATATGTTGGTTTTAAGATTTGATTCACGATAGATTCGAGTACCGAAAAATTGCAGTATTTACTAAAAATTTACCAATTGAATTGGTCTAAAATTATGTTTAGCGATTTTTGCTGGTTTTTGTGTGATTTGTTATAATGTTTAAATAATTAAAAAACTTGATCCACAATTATCTTGTTATTCAAATGAGTTGCAAATTTAATAGCGTATCGTTAAAATTTCGTCTGTCCCTTTGGGGCGAAATTTATTATAAATACACAGTGCCGGACTGGACCATTTTGGTCCCGCACTAGATTTTCGACGAGGCGTGCGATAAATGCGGTTTCTTGCTTGTTTTCCAAGAGATTCAGTTGCAGTTTTCTCAAACAATATTCCTTTCTAATGTTATTTTATTTATTTCCAAAAAATGCGAGTTTTCTGTTGTTAAATATTGGAATTGTTTCGACACTAAATCGAATAAACGGTATAATATAAACTCTGTTTCTGATTCCGTAACCTTGGAATTTCTGTAAAGTTTTCAAGCGGATATATAACGGAATTAATACGAGACAAATACACATTTATTGAACATTTAATTTTTCGATCCAGTGTCCGCAAATTTAATAATCGATATCTCCCTTGTTTGATGATATATTGTAACGACTCAAACACCATTTGATACAACATTTTAAGGAGCATCCGAAGACGAATCTTGTTTTCAAAAATCCGATTGAATTCTGCATTACAGAGCTTAGTTTTGGAGCATGTTTTTTCCTAATTTTTCAATATTTCCTTTATAATTTAGAAAATACTATCGAATTTTTCAATGATTTTCTTACAGTATATAGCAGACTGGAAAAGTTTTTAAGACATACAAAAATTTTTTCAATAGATTTGTTAGTTTTCCGGGAAATTGGTCGAAATTGGGGGCGTATATTAGGTCTTTTTTTCGATTTTGTGTTTAAGAAAGGCTACTTAGATATGTGTAATCGTTTAAACAACGGTTCAACATCAACGAATGCGGTTACAGTCGAAGATTGTGCGGATAAAAAATCGGAAACTCCAAATCAAAATGCCGCTAATTCAAGTAATTTTCAATAAATTTTGTCAAAATTCGAGATGTTAAGGATCTGTGGAATTTCCGCAAGTTTTGGGAGATCTGTTTCTGCCTTTTTAAGCGGATATATAACGGAAATTAATATGAGAGAAGTACGAATTTACTGAAGTTCTAAAGAACATTTTTTTGATCCAGTGTCCGCAAATTTTAATAATCGATATCTCCCTTATTTGATGATGTATAGTAATGATTCGTACAATATTGGAAAACGTATTTTAAGGTGCATCGGAAAGCCTATTTTGTTTCCAAAAATTCCGATCGAATTCTGNATTCATATTTTTTCTTATAATTTAGAAAATATTAGCGATTGGTCAATAATTTTCTCAAAATATAAAGCAATTTTAAGGCGCTTTCCAAATTTTTCAGCAATTTGCCAGTGATATTGTTAGTTTTCCGGAAAACTTTGTTAGAAGAAATTTTAAAAAATCTATTTCCGTTTCTGTTAAACCATTTCCGTAACATCTCTAATAAAAATTGTTGAATAATAATTTTCAGATAATCACAATGCAAGCCAAAGTGATGAAGAAATCTGTGATTATTTCAATCTAAGTATATTTTTATAACAATTTAAACAATTCATCTGTTAATAAATAAATTTTAGGCTCTGCAATAAAAGACGATAATATTACAGATGCTCTAGAAATTGATGATAATAGAAAAAACAATGATGATAGTGATAAAAATCAAGAACCATCAACATCAAAAACACCAAATCCAACAATTTTAGAATCTTTTCTCGAAACTTGTACAAATTCAATTAAAAAATCACTATATGAAACACGCCTTACTGAAAGATACGATAAAATAAAATCGATGTATTTAAAATGTACAAATATTGATAGTGATGAGGAATTTTTAGATAAAATCAACACGTGTAAAAGTAACGCTCTTGTATCTCCAGCGGATGCGGTATTGGCATTTCGTGAAATTTACGAATTTATTCACGATTATATGAAGAGTACATTGATTGAAATACCAAGTGAGAATGTAGATAAAGTGAAAAAACTCGAAAAAACTATAAAATTATTATTGAAAACGCTAAAACGTTTAGAAAGTAAAGAAATTGATTTATCGAAAGACGACGACGATTCGGATTATGTTAAAATCGATCGTTATTCAAATCGTTTAAATAAAGTCTATCAAAAATATTGCGAATTAACCAATACTGATCCGCATAGTGGTCGATTATTACACCAAAAAATCAATTTAACCACTTCTAAACATAACGAAATCAATAAAGCTGTAGCGAAATCGTACAAATATAACAAATTTCCATCGTATTTGGATATTGAAAAAGTTGTACGTAAATGTGTGGAAAAAAACAAATTACAGTTAACCGAACATGAAATTGCCGAAGAGAGTAAGAGGTGTTTTAAAAAACTGGGAACAATCCTACAATCACGACGCAAACAGGAATTACACGATAATCTATCGATTTATATCAGCGATAATGATCCGGCTACTAAAGATACCGATTTAGATCAATGTTTGAGGAAAAATCAGGAGGAAGGCGAGAAGAAAATTCAGGATATTATCGAGAAATACGCTAAAATGGAAGAAACAAATGTCGATGTTAGTGAAGATTCCAACGATAGCCAATCGGACGATGACGACGATAAAAATGAAGATAGCGATGATACGGATTGTAAATAAGCGCCTTTTTTAAATCAATTTCTATACAATAAATTTATTCTGGTATCATATCAATACTTAATTCTTCTCCCATATTACTCGGTGACGTCTCCAATTCGCCGATATCGTTCGATTCGCTATCCAGAGACGGTTCGTTACTGAACATTTCTGTGGGAACAGTCGGTGGGGCACGTTCCGGTACTAATTCTAAATAATTTTGCGATTGTAAATGCCGCTCTACTTCTTCGGGTGTCATATGACCATCCGATAGAATATTATTATTATGTCCGCTATTCAACGATAGATGCGTAATCGGATTGTGGGGTAATTGTCGATTTAGCGATGGTGGTTTTGGTGGTGGTGGTCGGCGTCGTTTCGGCGGCGGTATCGATTTATGCGTACCCATATGCGGATTGTAATTCGTTTCAATTTTACGCCTACAAATCAATGTTCTTTTAATTATCTAGAAATAATCGAAATTATACTTTTTCGAAGAGTCGATTCTGATGGATTCTCCATCGTCTGAAGAGTCGGTTTCTTCACTTTCAGACGTCGAATTATCGATTTTCTCGTGCAATAATAGCCGATCTAGGAGGAATGTACGGTCGCGGGTCACTGCCAATAGACGTTTTTCTGCCGTCCGGAGGGCTTCCATTAAAGCTTCATTTTCCTGAAATTCGATTAAAATCACTCTTATGTATAAACAATAGGGCGATTGTTGGAATTTACGTAAACAAGATTGTGGAATTTTCGTTTTAAGAATTTGTATTCTTTTTTGAATTTCGATTCTTCTTGAGCGCGTTCTTCTTCAGCAGCTAGAGCTGCTGCATTGGCCATAGAACGACAATACCATCCGTCTAACATTATTTTCGAAAATATCACAATTGACCACCGAAATTCGCAATTTTTTAGGTTAGAAATTAGAAATACAATTGACAGATGACGTCAGCTATGACGTTGTTAAAAACGTAATCTAATTGTAGCTCTCTTAAAATAATAAACATTAAATTAAACATACACGATTAGTTTATTATTGAAAATTTATCAAAATTTCTATTACAATTGGAAAATTATTTAAATTATTATTTTATTTTAGAGATAAACTAAATTAATATTTTTCCAAGACGAGTGGTATGTTTATGGTTAGATAACAGAGGACACTCGCGTTAGAATTCACTTGAGATCGTTGCACCAGGGGGTGATATGTCTGTGGCAATGGTGGCGGAACGCATACTTACCTGGCGTAGGGGTTACCGTGATCATGAAGGCGGTTCCCCCAGGGTGAGGCCCTTCCATTGCACTACGGTTGGGCTGACCCCTGCGATTACCCCTAATGTGGGTAACTCGGGCGCACAATTTTTGGTAGTCGGGACTGCGTACGCGCTATCCCGGCCTTCATTTAATCAAAACATAAATCATCTAATCACTTAATTAATGATTGTTGAGAATATTACGGAAGTCACTAAATTTTGCAAATTGAATTCCAACGAGCGTAGTAATTTTAACCATATTTGGTTGGTATTGCATTGAAATTAGCACGTTATTATTGGTTGTTTTAAAATTCGGCGCCTTTATTTTTGTTTTCAATGACGTATCGCTAGATTATTGGTTAATTTCAAAGTTTGCGCCAGATTTTTTCCCAATAAAACATCCATGAGTTAATCGAGTATATTAACTACTAAATTCAAGATTATACGATTGGGACTAATTTTTTTTTATTTTTTATAATAAAAAAACACTCCTATTTTATTTGTACATTCTTTAATTGTACAGAAATATTTTTAAAGACAAACAGGTGCTGCTGTCTTCATACAATCTTCAAGTGATACAAAATTATTGTTAGTTGGATCGCAAACCGGGTAGAATGTTCGATCACAAATTTTCTTCTCGTTGTCCCAATAGTAAACATCACTGGGGGCTATGAAACAGAAGATTTGATCTGGATTTGGACATTCTGGAGGAAGATTACAATCTGCAATTGATAAGAAAATGCTTATTTTACCCCTATTGTTATCGAATTGAAGATAAGAATGATTACAAAATTCAGCAAATTTGAAAAATTTCAATCGAATAAATGCAAATGGGGTGCAACTAGAAGTTTGGCGTTTTATGATTTCAACCAGTGTAGAAAGTATTGACTTATTTTAAATAATTTCTAAGATAATAACGTGGAAAAGCTTACCAGCTTCTGTGAAAATCCCTGATCTTACTACTTGTGTAAATACAACTAGTAGCAACATTAATACTACTTTAGTTAACATTAAAAAATTTTTTCTTATACAAGTGGTGTTAACTGAATTTTAAAAGTGTCTCAGAATACTGCCCAGTTGTTAAATTACAGCTTTTATAAGAGATATAAACAATAGATGATTATTAAAATGAAATTACTCTTATTTGATTGCTCCAATAAAAAAACTCGTTAATTAAGTTCAATTAATATTTGTATTTTGAATAGATTTATGGATTTCTGATTGTACCATTCAAATAATTTGAATTCCAATCAAATGAGAGAATAAAATTAATGTATTATTGGAAATTATTCACAATGATTTTATTTATTTTTCTAATAATTGTTTAAAACATTTATCTAGAATTTGAAATTTCAAAACTAACTTGACGCCGAAAAGTTAGGCAACTAACTGTGCGCAAATAAATACTTCTGGAATAATGTGATGTTTAATGTGTTGCCTGGCTTCTAATAGGCAACCAACTGTACGTAAATAAGTACTTATTGTCTAATCTGATATTTAATGTGTTGCCTACCCTTTTGGTAGAATATTTGCTTTAAATTTTTGCTCTATAATTCAGAATTTTCAAATTAAAACGTAAATTTACAAGTTTCGCTAAATTATTGCCGAAAATATCGGAAAATTTCCAAAAATATACATAAGGAAGAATTGTGCTTCTAGATTTTCGTCTATAAAGTCAAAGTTACGTGCAATTTTCCAGTACGAAAGACTTTCTCTACTTGTTACGAAAATAAGTTATCGTTTACTAAAAATTGGCATTGTTTGGGCACGAAATCGAAAAGAAGATATGATACAGGTGCTCAACTTTATGGCAATTTCCTGTAAAATTTTTTAAAATTCAAGAGTGCTTTCCATTTTCTATAAACTCTGTCAGAATTATTGAAAAATAACAACTATTGGTTAAGTTATAAGGAAAAATATTAAAATATTGTAAAATCCGATTTTCATTCAATAAGTCCTTAGAAAATCCAAGAGTATCCAAAATGCTTTGTTTTCAGAAAGTTTCATGAATCACCAGACAGCAATCAAATTCTTAGTTGTAAGCATCAAATGGTTTCATTTCTATTGTGGATTGAAGTGAGAAAAATCGAAAAAAGCAAGCTTTAAATGGTGATTAAACATTTATATTTAAAGGGCTTAAGACCGAAAGAGATGAAAGCTATTTACATTTGGGTAAATGAGTTTAAATCACAAAAGAAAAAGTTTCTACTCCGGAAATAGTTGACAAAACCTACTATATAATTTGGAGTGATCGACAAATCAGAGTGCGCGAAATAGTTGTGGCCACAGGTATATCGCGGGGAACATTGTCCCCAATTTTGCAAAAACTGAGTGTGAAAAAAATCTCGAAATATGGTGGAGAATCAACACAAGCATGTGATCGACTCTGAGGCTAGTTTGGCGTTTTTTTCGTTGCAATTCGAGCGAGTTTCTGCGTCAATACATAATTGTGGATGAAGCTTGGATACATTACTACAATCCAGAAACAAAGAAACAGTCAAGACAGTGGATTTTTCAATGCGAACGGCTCCAAAGAAGGCGAAAACGATGAAATCGGTCGTCAATTTTTTGAAATGCACGTGTAGTCATTTAATTGCAAAAAGGAAAATCAATAATTGAAGAGTCACGAAAAACGTCCTCATTTGACAAAGATAAAAATCCTCTTCCATCAAAACAATGCACGGGTGTACACCTGTGAGGTTGCGATGGCTGCAATCATGGAATTAAAGTTGAACATCCACCGCATTCACCGGATTTAGCCCCAAGAGGCTTTTATTATTTCCAGATTTGAAGAAATGACTCGACAAACAATGATTTTCGTCGAAAGAGAAGCTCTACGTCCAAACAGATGCCTAAATTGAGGAGTTTCCGAAATTTTACTTTCTGGGAGGCTTAAAAATCTATAAAACCAAAGAGGAGATTATGTTCAAAATTAAAAAGAAATAATTTGGTGTTTATCTTTCATATTTGAGAAATAATAATTCAAAAAGCAATTGCATGGGGAAAAATCTGGCTATTTGCCCCGTCTAGTCCAGGCGTGATTTTTAAGGGCAGTTGTAGTCTTATACTTTAGATCTGGGGAAACTTTTACTAAAAATCATTAATTTTTAGAATTTTTCTAATTCTTTGGTAAAAGATTACCACTTAGGTGCTACTGTAAGTAAGGATTTTATTCATGATTAATGTTAGAGGATTTAAATATTGCAAAAAAGCGACTTTTCTCTATCTATACTTTTTTTATTTAATTTTATTTTTGAATGAAAAGATTTTCAAGCTTTTCCACATACTGGTGTTGCTATCTTCACACAATCTTCATATGTTGGAAAGTTATTTAGAGTTGGAGCACAATTTTTAACGTTGATTTTTTCACAAGTTTTCTCCTTGTCGTCCCAATGGTAAACTGTTGTGGGAGGTAATTTGCATACTTCCGGCCCAAAACGAGTTGGGCCAAGCCCGCAGTCTGCAATAGATGGAAAGTTCCCATAAAGTTATTAAGATAAATAAAAAATGTGTTAACTCCTACTGGAGTACTTTTGTTAGTGCCATTTGAATTTTAAATTGTCGAATCCACGGTAAAGGAATCGCTAAATTTCAGACATTTATTTCTAAAAAATAAGTAAAAATTAAGGACTTTGTATCTGGCTGAATAAACTCAACGAGTGTAATAAAGACTGATTTAGAATAATGTGAATACATTTTACCATATAAAGAGAATTCAAACGAAGACACTGCAATTAATTGCGTTGCAATTAATATCACAATTAATGCTGTTTTAATTAGCATCATTTTGTTTCTTTCTTCGAGTGGCACCAAATTAACTATAGATCGTGCTTTAGAAGACTGTGCTGTTGTTAAACTTTCATAATTTTTATAGGAAGACTTAACAATGCCTACTTATAAAAATGGAATTATTCTGATTTTATTACTTTAATAACTTTAATTTTCACTTGTATTTTGAATAGATTTATGGATTTTTGATTGTTTCGTTCGAATAAAAATTTCAATCCATTGAATAAGTCTATGATTAAATCTTATCAACGTATTATTAAAAATTTAATTTAATTTTTAAAATATTTGCTTTCAATTTTTCCTCTGTAATGCCGAATTTTAAAACTGAAGCTTAAACAACTAACTATACTTAGAGAAAATTTTATCGGAAGTTTCAATAATGAAATATGTCCAGTGTCGGACTTCAGCGATATTGGCCAACACATTCTAATGACCGAAACCGAATTAGAAAGATTTTAGTATGAAATTATCCAAAACAAAAACTTTCACGGATGCTCCTTAAATTCTGAGATCGTTTTATTTACCTCCAAAAACAAGCGAGTTATTGATGATTAAATAGTAGCATTGTTTGGACACCAAATCGAAAAAGAGGCCTTAATTTTTTACAATTCCCCGGAAAACTAGCAGGTCGATAGGAAAAGTCGGATTTTCTCTATACTCGGTGCAAAAATCATTCGTAAGTTTACAACGTTGGCTAAATTGTTG
>JACDRP010001196.1:0-11912 GCA_013841185.1 Hycleus phaleratus | reverse complement strand
CTCGGGTGCTAAAAACTGTCTTGAAATCGAAAAGTAAACCCAAAGTCTTGCACATTCAAGTCAAATCTTAAGGTGTTAAAACAGTGCCACATGGAGGCCTCAATTTCGTGATTCCCATCGAAAATTTTGAATATTCTGTAACTCGCGGGTGCCAAAAACTGCTTCGACATCGAAACTTAAAGTCAAAATTTTCAAATAAATAGAGACCCAATGTAATCCAAAAGTAGATTTAGTTCTCACTGAAAATTTTGAGTACTCTTTAAATCTTGGTTGCTAAGAACTGTCTCAATAAATTTGAAGCCAAAATCACTCTAATACAGCCTAAAAATGCAAAAATACTCTCACATGGAAACCTAATGTAACCCAAAATTGTCCACTAAATGCTCCTTTTGAATGATTCAATAATCGGTTAAAATTTTGGAAATTGAACTATTTGAAATGAAAGTCTTCTGCCTCATTTAAAATTTTAAGTCGTATACTAATGATTAGAATTATAAAATCATTTGAAAATTGTCTAAAAATCATTCAAGTTTAATAGAAACAAGCGTTACAAGCTCTAAAAACTCTTCTATTGTAACTTATGAGTGCTAAAAACTGTCTCAAAATCTAAACTTAAAGCAACAAATTTCACCCAACTAGAGTCTAAATATGTTTCCATAGAAAATCTTTAGTATTCTGTAAGTCTTAGTTGAAGAAAGTTGTTTCGAGATCGAAAGTTATAGCCTGAGATCTCGTCCAAATAGAGTCTAAAGGTGTCAAAATAGTCTCAAATGAAAGCCCAATGTCCTCCATGTAGATTTTATGGTTCCCATTGAAAATTTTGATTATTCTGCTTGCTAAAAACTGTCTCAAAAGCCAAAAATCTCACCCAAATAGAACCCAAAAGTTTCCAATGAATCCTCCTTTAGAATTCTTCAATAAACGATTAAAATTTAGGAAATTGGACTATTTGAAATAGAAAATTTTCCATCATTTTAAATTTTAAAACAGTTATCAAATCATCTGAAAATTGTGAAAAAATCATTCAAGTTTAATAGAAACAAGCTTCAAAAACGTGTCTACTAATGTGAATTCAACGAAACATTAATTTAAATCCTGTTACTCTGAAAATTTTGAATTGTTTGTAACTCTCGGGTGCTAGAAACTCTCTCAAAATCTAAATTTAAAGCCAAAAATCTTACCCGATTAGATGTCAAAACGGAGTAACATGGAGACTCATCCAATTTCGAGATTCCTACCGAAAATTTTGAATGTTCTGGAGTGCTAAAAACTATCTCGAAATCGAAATGTAAAGCCAAAAATCTCACCTAAATAGAGTCTAAAGTTGCCAATTTCGTGGTTCCATCTAAAATTTTGAGTATTCTATGACACAAGTCTTGCCAAAGATGTCAAAATAGTCTCATATAGTAATGTAACCCAAAAATTCCTAGAACATTTATCAAATTATTTGTCTAAGAATTATTCAAATTTACTAACAACAAATGTTAAAAGTATTAAAAAATCAGTTATAGAATACCACCTAGTGGTGTGAAAGTCATCCACAAAATCACCAAGGAGTCATTAATTTAAATCCAATTGCTTTAAAAAAATTCTTTTTAGATTGAGAATCGAGAATCATTAAAGCAATCGAATTTCTTGCGAATTTCATCGAATCATTTCGAAATTGCACACAATCACGACCGGTGGCTTTAAACGCGATCCATTCAAGGGTAAATCACCCTGATCATATTTAAAAATCATAAGATTGGCTGAGTAATTGTGGCAAATTACTATTTTGCATAGAATTTTTAATAAAAAAAAAAAAACTTCGAACTCATGCTAGTATAAATCATAAAATAATAATAGTTTTACGTTTTATGAAAAGCAATAAATGCTCCTCGATATTGTAGTACCTTAAAACCAGTACCACCAGTTGGTTGATGATGGGTGATTTTCAATTTTAATAGCTTTACTTAATTAAATTGGTATTCGTCTTGATCGAATTGTTATCTACAAACAATACAAATAATGGTTGAAAGTATGTATGTGTGAACATTAACGAACAAAAGCAACAATAAAACGTAATGTTTATGGAGTACGTCGAGGAGATTTCACAAAATGAAGATGTCAATCATATTAATACAACATAACAGATAAATCATAATGTAGTTTTATTAAAAAATTGCCGTCCATTATTCGTTTTCGCCACCTGTAATGTTGCTTCTTTTTTACAATATTCGCTTCAACATTGAGGAATGGTACTGGTTTTGAGAAAGTGGATTGCATACGGCACCGTCTTGTAAACTTCTATAATACACAATAAATTTCCATCTGTCTTTGTGGAAAAAACGAGAAGACCTGAGTGGCCTCCACGATTTCCTCGTAAAGAACAAACTCAATGCATTGAATAAAACTTTGTGTAAACTTGGTGTTTTTGTCTGAAGAAAAACACCAGAAATGCATCAACAAACGGGTAAAAATTGGTCAACATTGCGGTTGGTTATTTTCAAAACTCGATCTTTTATGCAGAATATCCTACAAGTCGATTAAAGATGCGGTTTACCACTTCTTCTATCTTTCTTGTCAATATTTAATTAGATATTTTCCATATTTTGTTGCTTTTTGAAAACAATCAATGATGAAAGCGGTACGAATAAGGCGGAGCTAGTAATGATCGCAAGATGAAAATTCTTTGTCTGTTGTAGAAGGTGCACGTCGATTGGTTCAACTGCAAATATCTTGTTTTATTATCAAATGGAGAGATTATGAAATATTCCATTTATTCAACAATAAGGTCGTTAGAGAAGCTCGATAATTGGAAGTTTTGCCAATTTTTGAGCTTCAATAAAACTGCGCTAGTTCTCCGGTAATTATGTTTGTTTTAATTATTGCAACAGCTCACGATTGTCGTGCGATTCGGACTTTAAGTCCGAGTTGTTATTGTTATTACGTGATCGACTCAATTATTGCTCTAATTGTAGACTACTAGTTGCATAATTTTGAAAAAAAAGGAATAATTAATCGTGAATATAATTATAACATTGATCATTGACGACAACATTTCCGGATTCTTATTCTATTCTAAATGGTTGCCAGTTTAATATATTGTCGTGTTGTAATTCAACGACAACGACAAATTTATCGATGTTAGTCTGTCTCTTTATAATGTTTAAATTCTCAACTTTACACACACAGATAGATATAATAGTTGCTTTTGATTTACTTTATTTTTCAGTCTTTTTTTTCTCATTTTAGAGAAACGTAGACGAGTAGAGGCGAACTTCAGGAAGAATATATGTACGTAGAAGATGAATGTTTATACCCAGGTGGTAAACATAAGAACGAACAGTGACCACACTAGGAATCCTTGTTCATTTGACAACATTCCTGCTGGTTCTTTTCTACAAGAATAGTCTTTCGACTTTTGTTTGTAACGACAAAAACAAAGTGTTACGTAAATGTCGCTATCAATCACGGAAAATTGACACACCAAAAGCAACAATGTCACTATTATTATTGTTAGAGATGTCACTCAAAGTTTAATTGTCTTTTTTCAGATACTCATTGAAATGCCCTTTCTAAAGCTGATATTTTTATTACAATAGCTCATCAAACAAAGGAGATATCGATTATTGAAGTTTTTGAAACACAGAATCGAAGAAAAAATAAACGCTCCAGTTTTCGCTAATTTCCCGGAAAACTAACAAATCTATTTAGAAATTTCTCCGATGTCTTTCAAGTTTTTCCAATTTGTTATATTGCGTGAGAAAATTATTGGAAAATCGGTGATATTTGCTGAATTATAAGGGAAACATGGAAAACTTGGAAAAACAGATGTTCCAAAATTAACCTGTATAACTTAGAGTTCAGTTGGAGTTTTTGTAAACAAGATATGTCTTTGAGTGCTCCTCAAAATGCTTTTTCTTATGGTGTTAAAATCGTTACTATAAATCATCAAACAAGCGAGATATCGATTATTCAAAATTAGCCTTCTTTTAATACAAAACTGAAGAAAAGACCTAATATGTACTCCCAGTTTCGGAGAATTTCCCGGAAAATTAACAAATTTATTTGGGAATTTTTTGGAATTCTCAAAAACTTTCTAAATTTGCTATATAATGCGGAAAAATTATTGGAAAATTGGTAATATTTGCTGAATTATAATGGAAATATGGAAAAATTATAAAAAAAACGTTCACCAAAATTAAGCCCTATAACTTAGAGATTAGTTGGAGTTTTTGTAAACAAAATATGTCTTGGGTGCTCCTTGAAATGCTCTTTCTAATGATGTTTGAATCATTACTATACATCATCAAACAAGGGAGATATTGATTATTCAAAATTATCATTTTCTAAACGCAGAATTGAAGAAAAATACCTAATATACACCCCCAAATTCGGCCATTTCCCGGAAAATTAGCAAATCTATTTAAAAATTTCTTAGAGTTCTAAGTAGCTTCTTCAATTTGCTATATATTGCCAGAAAATCATTGAAAAATCGACAATATTGGCTCAGTTATTGTAGAAAATATGGAATTTTTTGAAAAAACAGATTTTCCCCAAAATGATTCAGATAACTCAAAGTTCAATTAGAATTTTTCAAAACAATAAAGCTCATAGATTTTTTTTAAAATACTCTTTCTAATATGATCTAAACTTTACAATATATCATTAAACAAAGGAGATATCGATTTTAAAAATTGGTATTCCGTAGAAAAGATCCTCTAGTTTCTATCAATTTTCCAGAAAATCAATGAACTTATTGGAGATCTGAAAAGCTTCTTCAATTTGTTTTATACTATGAGAAAATCATTGAAAAATCAATAATATTTGCTAAATTATAAACAAAAATATGATTTAACAAAAAAAAACCGCGTGCTCCAAGGTTTTCTGCTGTAACTCATAGTTCGATCGGAATTTTTCAAAACAAAATACGTCTTCGGATACTCCTTAAAATGCTGTTTCTAAAGGTGGTAGAGTCATTACAATACAGCATCAAACAAGCGAGTTATCGATTTTTTAAAACTGATATTTCTTAGATACCAAATTGAAGAAAAAGGTTTCTATCAATTTTTCAGAAAATCAATACCCAGGAGGATCTTTTGGAGATCTGAAAATTTCCTTCAATTTTTTTATATAGTATGAGAAAATCACTGAAAAATCGATAATATTTGCTAAATTATAGAGAAAAATAAGATTGTTTTTTGAAAAAATCCGTGCTCCAGGACTTTCTATTGTAACTCAAGCTTCAATTGGAATTTTTCAAAACAAAATACACTTCGGATACTGCTTAAAATGCTGTTTCTAACGGTGTTAGAGTCATTACAATACAGCATCAAACAAGGGAGATATCGATGATTAAATCAAATTATAGGGGAAATATGGATAAATTATAAAATCACGTGCCCCTGAATAAGCCTCTATAACTCAGAGTTCAACTGGAATTTTCGAAAATCGAACACCTCCTCGGATGCTCCTCAAAATGCCCTATCTAAAGGTGTTTGAGTCGTTCCAATAAATCATCAAACAAGGTAGATATCGATGATTAAATTTGCGGACTCTACTTTAGACCTTCAAGTGTTGAATGAATTCGTATTTCTCTGGATAATTTCCGTTATATATTCCGATTGAGTTGTCCCGGTGGTCTACCGAAACTTTCCAAATTACCATACATTACCATAGTAATTTTTTATCTGATTAGAACCGACAGAATTCGAATTTATCATAAGAAACCGATCGGTCAATCGTAATTATTCACAAATCGATTATTTAAATAAGAAAATATAATTTTTTTGTTGGTGTTATTGTAGAATAATGTAGAGAAAGATGGATAGTGGAGATTATGGTAGAAGATACCTGCTGAGAAAACTTTTCGCTACTTGACAAGACTTGATCAGTATAGAGTGAGGGACCTTTTGAACTTTGTTCGTTAACTAGAAAGAAAGACTCTATGATCTTGATTTTATATACAAGTCTTTTTGTTGGTCTTCTCCACTACTAATTACAATGAGCATTTCTCAATGTTGTCTCGGTATTTCGTTTCGCTCTTCGATCACAAATATCTCCTAACATTTCGATAAATAACCTTGATTATTGCTACTAGATGATTTATTTTCGATAGCTATTGTTTCGATATTAATTCGTTTTTTTTGTTATTGTTGGTAAATAACAAGGCGATTCCTTCTACCATCTGTATTGTATTGGATTAGATTTTCTAAACATGACACGCCTAGACACGATTTGTGAAATGTGAAAGGAGATTTGCACATCAGAAGTTAATGGTAGAATGGGTGGTGCTTATCAGGGACAATACCACCAATTCCACTACCATTTATAAATACCAAATACAATAATGATGGGAACAAAAAAGTAATAAAACAAGAGAGAACAGTGGCCGAGACTACCATGCATTTATATTTATAACAACACAAAATAAAACTCCTCTTATAGATGTAGTAATTAATCTTAATTTTCTAATAAAAATAGTTAAACAGGATAACAATTAATTATCGTACGAGATTATTAAAGTAATGAAATTGGTCAATTAATCAGCCGTAAACTGGAAAAAATATCACTGTCGATTAATAAATCATATAATTAATTTATTGTGGGATTCTTGTTTCGAGCAACAAGCTAAATTAACGGGTTTTCCCCCGATTCTTTCACCAATAAATTCGACTATTAACTGAATTATTTTTATTGTTATTGTTATTTTCCAGCAGAAGCACCGGATCACGACCACGTTGCGCTCCACTTGATTTATCTGAAAAGATTTCAGTATTGTAGCAATTCTGAAACTAACCAACCAACAATACAATATCCCGACTATTATTAATCTTCTACATGTTTTGTGGTTTATGCTGTTTTCCATCCTGTTGCAACAGCTATAAAGTAGCCGATGTCAGGATATTTATCAAAATAGAACAATTGCCGGAGAATTATCGATTTTCGATTCATTTGAATTTTCGATTAAAAAATAGACGGGAACGAAATAAGGCCGTACGTGTTTACAATCCGTAATTCCATAATAATTAACCATTATTTTCCTTCTATCTATCTATCTGTAACTGTTCTAAACTTGTACGTGTTGGCGATTAATCATCGAGTTAAGAAAGTTAATTTAATACCGATTCGATTTTGGGATAATTTAATATTTTTCGTTAATAGAGAAATCGTGTTTTTGCTAAAGTCTCATCAACTCGCCGAAATTGATCGCTCGTTTCCCCCCAATAATGTCCTTCCATGTTTTTATTTCTATTTATTTACGAAGTGTAGTTGAAAACAACACGATCTGTTCTATTTCCAATGAATGAAACGTTTTCTCGTGACATGACGAAATAACACAAAATTCATGCAACTATCTACAAGATTGCTCTATATTCGGGTAATTCGTTGGAAAAAATCACTAGATTGTGAGAACGTTGTTATCATTGAAGCCATTATCGCTCCCAAAAATCTGTCACACAATTATTCATCCATAATTATAGTATTTCTTAATTTATTCTAAATTATTATGATATATGTGGCGGATGTTATACTTTAAGTATTGCGAAATTTGATAAATATTAGAAGAAAAAAGAAAGGTCCGCGTATAATTGAAAGTTTTTGGGGAAAATTACGAGATTTATGTACCTGTTCGTGATGATTCTAACAACATTTCGGTTTAAATCAGATCGTAAAATTACTGTTCACAAAATTAACGTCAATAAAAGCGAATTAATCAAACTGGCAATTGCGACATAACAATTGTGTTGAAATTGTTTTTGAAAAAGTCGCTATAATTGTTTCGATAAATCTTATTCGATTTATTTACGATTCCCCAAATTCGATAATTATTTGGTTTTAATTAATTTATTGTGTAGATTTCGAGTCGGATTATTAACAATAATAAAATGTGGGGAATTGCGATCATATCGTCCTCTTTTCTAATTATCCGTATTTTCAAGCCAAGTAAAGGAAATCATATCTTATATTTAATTGTACAATAAAAGAATCGAATATTGATTGGGTTGTTTTGTTTTGTTAATTAGATGAAATTCCAAACGTTTTTATTGTTAGTTATCTTATTATTATAAAATTCAAATTATACTTTATACCGGATCGAATTAATTAAAATTTGTTGTGTAATTAATAGAAACTTTGAAATCATCATCATCATCAAGGAAAAACGAAGAATTTATAACAACAAAATCGTGAAAACTGGAAGAATTGTAGTGAAAGAAGTAAAATTTAAGACTGTAGATTACATGAACCGTAAAATGCCGTTATAATAATAATTACATTTAATATAACTGTTTCTAGTTTAAATCAGAAATTGAAAAATTCCTTAATGTACTACTACTATATGGAAAAATTAATAGTTTCCCAGGGACGGCAGTGCAATACAATAGTATACGCCCATATAGAAGAAAAAGTTTCCAACAACGGATATCATCATCAAATTGGATAGTAAAATAACTGGCTATTAGAGGAACAAAGATTTCAAAATTTCCTGTAGTTTGAGTAAAGTTTTCGAACGTTCAAATCTCTTATTAATTGATTTCCGGTAGTTTATAGAGCCGGCAGTTTCACGCGAAATTTCCTCTAAAATTGGCGAATTTGATTGTGATCCTCGAAATCTATGAGAATTCCTCAAGTATATTTAATTTTAAGTTTTGTGGTCTGTTAAAGTTTCAATTGAATCTATATTGTTGGCAATTGTAACTAGAAATAGCCCTTCTTTGTTGGTTATAGCCCTTTTTTATTTGTGGGGTCCTAAATTTTCGATTTAAAAGCTCTCTCTCAAAATAATCCAGACGCCAAATTTGCTATTTCGATAGCAACAAAACTAAACTCAAAAGCTTAACTCTTAATTCAAAATGGTTTGTTGACCAAATTTGTTAGAAATTTCTATCGAAATGGATGAAAACTAAACTGAACTTGCTTTCAAATTGATGAATATTTTAACATCTGCTCTTAAATTCAAAATTTTTCTCGAAATATGCTAAAACTCTCAAGTTAGATAGTAAAATCATTGGGTATCACTATCAGATTTCAAAATTTTCTGTAATTTGAGTGAAATCTTCAAACGTTCAAACATTTTTTTTATTTCCGGTAGTTTATAGAGCTAGCTGGTCGTTTTTTGGGCAAAATTTCCGCTAAAATTATCGAATTCGAATTTGTTTACCGACGATCTTCTAGCTATACCAGAATGCTTCAATGTGAGTAATTTTTTATTGGTCGTTATTGTTCATTATGGTTAGTGTCAGCTCGTGAGAATGGCTCAAAATCAGGACTTGGAACGTTTCAAAAGCTCTCAGAAGCCAAATTTGTTAAAAATCCGGTTGTAGGAGAATCTTAAAAGTTTCAAAACTCTCTTCTAAACGACTCAGTAAAACTTGCTGTTATAATTTAACACCAAAACTTGTTGAGATCCTAATGAAGAGTAATTTGCTTTCAAAGGGCAAAATTCACAAAAATAAGTGAGAATTTTAAAGTCTGCTTTTAAATTCAACAATTTTGGTCAACAATACCAACACAAGGCAAGATTTTATCTTCAAATTCGAATAAACGTGCTTATATTTTCAGATTTTTTCACAATTGCTCTAAATGTGTTGAAAAAATTGTCAGTGGACCCAACAGCTCAAAAAATCTCCCCGAAAGAAATATTAACGATTACATCTATTCCTAGATTTACGATGCAGAGCATGCAAAATATGCAGCACTTTTGATTGATGAGTTTTGATGATCCATTTAAAAGTATAACTGTAATTTAAAAATAAGTCCTAGTAATTGGTGAACGATTCTAAAAACATTTTACGGATGTTTAGAAGGATCTCCAGAGAAGCATTTCAGTCAAAATTGTTTTACCTTTTTAGCTTAATATCGCGCTTTTCATAAATCAATTTGCTTTTCATGAAGTCACTAAGAATGACCAAAAGATCCTCTTTAAATTATTTTTGAAATAATTGCGAAAGATTACTTCAGTCAAGAATCCTGAATGAAAACCTCATTGATATTCTGACAATTGTGTACTTTTAATTTAAAAGAGAAATATTGCTCACGTTAACTAGAGCTTTCCATTTTTTCAAAACAAAGAAGCAACTTTACGAGGATTTTAAGGTTATTCTTAGTCGTTTTATGTATGCAGTTGATTGATGCAAATCACGATATTGTCGAAAAGAGTTTTTTTGACCAATGGGCTTCAACTTTGGATAAAATATTCTATAGGTAATCCTCTTCAAAATCCTCAAAATATATTTCAAAACTTATCAAATAATAGGACTTGGCTTTAAATTATATAAGAATGGGCTACCCGGTATATTTTTTTTGAAATATTTTTTTACACAGGGGCGACTACTGGCNCTATACTTGTATAAGACCAATTTGGTCCTCATATGGGGAACTAACTTATGAGTGTGTCGTTCAATAGGGACCTCCTTTTCTCAAACCATGCTCGATCATGGTTTGGACACGCTTTTTAACAGGATGCGCACTCTACTACCTCATTGCTCTGGTTATAGTTAGCACCAAACTTCTCCATTTCTTTTAATCTACAGTGTTTTTGTTTGAAATTGCCAGTTCAATATACAATTGCATATAATGTAATGTATATATCTAGCTCGAATTGCCAGATCAGTATAAATAACTATTATTCTAATAAAATATATAATTCCGGATGTGTAGAAAATAGAATAAATACCTAGAATCGATATTTTTTCTGCAAAGGTAGGTATACTGAATATAGAAGGAATCTCCATCATTTATCACAGATAATATCTAAATTCTATTATCTGTCTCATTTTAGTTTATTTGATTTACCGTAGGTGCTATTTCTCTTGGACTTGCTACAATTCTAACTATGTTTAGCTTTGAAATACGTAGGAACGAATGAGCCTCTTCGGTTACAATTTCGAAACCCCAATAAAACAAAATTACATCATTATTAATATGACTAAGCAACGATTTTGTCTTTACTTGTAGATAGAATCGATGTTCTCAAATGAGAATTCTCGAACTAATGGTATTCTATGAATGTTGATTAACTCTATCAAACACCTGTCATATTGACTAGTGCCAATAGAGCCATTAACTTCAATTACTTACAACAACAGTTAGTTGAATTAGTATTATCGACATATTATTACATAACAACTAATACAATCTTTATGTTGTTATAATAACCGAAACATAAAAGAGATATCTATCTATTCTATTTTAGATAGTTAGATATCGATTTCTATTTCTATACGTATTATAAATACATTCTGTACATTGAATAATAATTAGATTTATATAGTTGTCAGTATGTTATGTATTGTTGTTAATAATGAGAAGGTTGCACGAATTGAACGCTTACAGAGACACCAGAACAACAAGAGCAGCAATAATAGCAGTAACAACAACAACACAGAAGACCGCAAACCATTTATTGTCCAATTGTTCACACACATACACAAGATAGTCGGTCAATTGTTTAGGTGTCAAAGTGATTATCGCAATGTCTTTAAAACTATCCGAACGGTGGGATGAAGATAACAACAACAACAACAACGAAAATCAAATTAGCTGAATTATAAGAGACTATCTAAATAAATGTCACGTTCTCTTTCTCTATTAAAACGCTATTATTCTCATAATCAAAACCATCAACGCAACGAAAACAACAATAATTATCTCTTTATCTTCGATTATATTGAACTGTATCAGTTATTATTGTTAATATTATCTTTAATAATAACAATGAAGATTGATTAACCAGGCTTACATTAGGTAGATCCTATTTACACCTTATAGTTTAGATAACTTAAGAAACTGCGTTACAATATGTTTATCTTCAATGTAATTAGTAGTTTTACTTTTAAAACCCCGAAAATTGTTGACAGATTTCCTGAAGAGGATGATGGTTATCTTCTAATGCTTTCCATCTCCTTTGTGCAAAAATCATTCGTAAA
>JACDRP010001195.1:0-11941 GCA_013841185.1 Hycleus phaleratus | reverse complement strand
TGATTGCTCGTTTGTTGTTTTTTTTTTTATTGAAAAGTGTCAAATATAAAATAAGTTACGACTCTATTTACCAAAAATTTAGCCAATTGTAGGTTAACTTTACATATGTCAAGTTAATTCTTGCAAATCGCAATGAATGAAGTATAATTATCGTCAAAATTTTGATTACCGCACTGAATATACTATAGATTTATATAAATATCGATAAATTAACCTTTAAATTTGACATATGTCAAATTTATTCGTTCAAGTCGCCATTAGTGAACTGTAAATAACCTCAAAATATTGATTTTTGCACTGAACATAAATAAATGGTATTCTCTAACTTTCTGGCAATTCGTTACCATGACAATAGTGGAGATTATTTTATTCTTGTCTCTTTTCAATTCTGTATACATATGATACAATTGTAGAGTGTGGCAGAAACGATTCAAAGTGACTGTTGATCTTAAGCGTTGTCATAGTAATAGATCTCCATAAAGTTACAGAATACAATAATTTTGTTTACAAATATCGAATTTATTGTTACTAGTTGCTATGACTGGAGTATATAACAGTTGATTTTTACATTGAACATGAAATATGTCAAATTTATTTTGGTAAGTCGCCATGAATGAAGCGTAAATATTGATTTTTCCACCGAACATAGTATAGATTAATATAGATATCTACACGTTGGTATTCTCTAACTTTCTATCGATTCGTTACCATGACAACGAGACTATTTCATTCTTGTCTCTTTTCAATTGTGTTGTATATATGATACAATTGTAAAGAGTGTAACATAATTCTAAGTGACTGTTGTCATAGTAACAAATCTCGGTAAAGTTAGAGAATACCATTGACAGAATTATCATCAAATTTAGCTTACAAATTCCGAATTTATTGTTACTAATCACTATGATTAGAGTAGAACAGTTGATAATTGATTTTGACATTGAACACGCGATATCTTCAACCTTGCTAGTTGCAGTGAATGAACTATAACTCTCCAAAATATTGATATTTACTCTAACCATATTGTAAAATAATATTGACTTTGTTTTTGTCGAATTTAGTCTAACTAGTTGCAGCGAATGTACTATAAATAACGCTTAAAATTTGATTTTGACATCTGTCAAATTGATTATTGCTAGTCGCAATGAATGGAGTTTATGTAACCGTAACAATTGATTGTAACACTGAACACACTATAGTTTAGTATAAATATCGATAAATTTGGTTAGAAAATTGATAGAAGTCTTGCTTATGTCAAATTGATTCTAACTTGTCGCAATGAATGGACTATAAATAATAACAAAAGAAGAATTGATTTTTCCATTGAACATAGTATAGATATGAATAAATGCACAATAGAAATTGCATCAATTTTAATGAATATACGACCCTGAGACAACTTGATTGTTATTTGTTGTTATTATTCTAACATCTTCAATTTTTTTTTTTTTTTAATTTCCGATTCTTTTTTGTTTTTCAACAAATTCAAATGTGGTTCATTTGTCCGTTTCTATTGTCTTTTGTTTTTTTTTTGATTTTTGTTTCAATCAAAGTCAACACGATTTCGGTATAAACGAAAATCTACCGTATGTCCCAATAAAAACACACCCCTAATTGGGATGAATTAAAACACTAATTAGAATTAATTAGAATTTTATTAATGAGTATTTGATAATAAACCGGATATAGAATGATTTTTTCACAAAAATTAACACATAATAAACAATTGATGAACAAACATAACCTCAAATTATTTCCCTAATATATAATTAATCAATTATAATTAATTATAAATAACAATAATAATAGGAGAATATTGAATTTATCACAGATATTAGATAATTTCTATGTTTTAGTAGTTCTATAATATTAAAATCTAATAAAATTGATAAAAATAATAAAAATGGTGAGCATTTTTGATAATTGATGATAACACGAATTTCCACACAATTTAATTTCACTTTCCTAGAATCAAATAATAATAATAACAATAATAATAATTAATTCTAGTGGAAATAATCAAAATTGTTTTCCAATATGGCCGAATTGAGGTTAATTTGTTCAAATCCAATATGGCCGAATGGGTTGGTACAAGATGGCCGAATAGGCGCCATATTAGACAATTTTGATGGTTTTTCCATTGGCGTAGATGATCTCGAATGGGTTGCTATACTTACATTGGCATTTCTATTGATACAACTCATATAATGGCGTCTTGGGAAATCATTATAAATTGCACGATAGCAGGCCAATGACATGTTCTCATAAAATATCTGTTGTGGATCTGGTAATTTAGCTAAATTCTCATTATTCTCACGACATAAATTATTGATAACTAATAATATCATATTACTACCAGATACACGTTGTACAATAAATGGTCGATTACAATCTTGCATTGTTTTATTATAACCACTATTTGTTATATTTCGTTCTGTATAATAAATTAGATTATATAACCACATTTCATTATCACACGGTTCTGGTGTTGTTTTTTTGATCAATAAACGTTGATCTAATTCTTTATCATTAAATTTCGAGATGGGTTGGTCATCCACTTCTAACCCATCATCATTATTATTATCATCATGATCATGATCTAAATAATCATCGTGTTCATCTAAATTAAGATGATGATGATGATGATGATGATTATCACCATTATTATTATCAGATGTATAAATGACAGTTTCAAAATCACTACCAATGACATTTTGTATTAATGTCAATAAAATACCCAATGACCATTCATAGATCTTTATCAATTGTTTTAATGGCTAAAATATTTGTATGAAGTTTAAATCAAACATAACCTCAATAAAACAAAATCAAAACGGTGTAGGTGCGCATTTAGTGTCTAATGTACGCGTGTAGTGTAGTGTGCATTTGGCTTTAATTATTGTAACTAGTGTGCGTTCACCTTAATAGTTTTAAATTATTTTTGAAAAAAATTGATAACGATTGATAACAGGATTGTTATTGTTGTTGTTATTCTTGTACCATCACATGTTGCAATTTCCGTTACCTGAAACCATCGAAAGCACCCATTTGTTTTTGAAAAATACCAAAAAAAAAAAACAAAAAAGGAGATAATCGTATTTTCCGTGGTTTTATCGTGTGAACCGAGCTTTAGTCGTCTCAAATAGTAGAATAAAACATAATCGTATTCTGGAACTTGTTATTATAGAATAATTGCCTATTATTCTCAAATGGTAGAGAAAACAATACGATTGTATTCTGCAACATGTCATAATAAAGTAACCGGCTATCACTAATGCAATTAAAATTGTTTCTGTCATGTTGTAAGGAAACATGACGTCATAATACTACCAAATTGTCAAAACTATAATCTTTTAATGTCAGTTTGTATGAATATTGGGTTATTTCGTGTGAACCGAGCTTTAATCTTCTGGTACAGTCCTGTGCAGTGAAAAAAGGTACGACTGTATTCTGGAGCATATCATAATAAAGTAATCAGAGCATAAGTGTAAAGATTTGAATTGTGTATATGTCAATGAACTTGAGAGGAAAAATGACGTCATAATATTAGCAAATTAACAAAATTATAATAACTACCAACTTAAAACAAT
Source organism: Hycleus phaleratus (assembly GCA_013841185.1). NCBI lineage: Eukaryota > Metazoa > Arthropoda > Insecta > Coleoptera > Meloidae > Hycleus > Hycleus phaleratus. Next base: position 8,354 of record JACDRP010001195.1, on the reverse strand, counting down.
GAAAATCCAATAGTTATTAATGATTATAATGATAGAATACCACTTTTAATCGAAGAAACATAAACTTAATTTCGTTTTAAAACTAATAACTTATACCAGAATATGTCCATTTTTGGTTTGTTTACAAAATTGTAGCATTGTTTTAATAGATACAGTGTTGTCACTACTATTCGTATTATTATGATGATTTTGTCCAGAATACAACTTCTTCAATTTTAAAATATTTGGTTATAATATTGCATTTTAATTGTCAATATCTGTTTCGGATTTTATAATTAGTTCCAGAATACTACATCCAATAAAAATGTATCATATTACAGTGTTGTCAAGTTTATTTTTAATTATGTAAAAATGAGGAAATTTTATGTATGCCATGATAATTTACTACATTATTGGTTATGCTCCGAATAGTGTCTTAGATTACTTCATGTCTCAGTAAATTTTCAAATGTAGTCGAACTAAGCAACGACACTACGTCCGAAATGCAAAATAAAAACAAAAGAACCTAACAATTTTTTTCAAACAAAATCACCAATCAAGTAGGCTGATTTTGGGTCAAAACAAATGATTTGATTTTAATGATTTTGTTTGAAATGACGTCATCTACATGAATATAACCTCAAAATTTTCAATTTTAACAGCAACATTGCCAAATTGTCTCCGTTATTGGTAGAATTGCGTCATTCTACTACCAATACGTCAAATTATAACCAATAAAATTGCGATTATCTCCTTTTTTGTTTGAAATTTAATTAATTAATTCGAAAAAAAAATTAATAATTTAATTAAAATTACGTTAATTTCCACTTGATTATAGCATGTAGAATAATATTTGTTTATAAAATCGGTACGTATCGCTGATATTTTACATTCCAATTGTATTTCGTAATTAATTTTATCAAATTCTGGTAATTTTAATTGATTCGTATCATAATTAAATGATTCATTCATAAAATTATCATTGAAATCATCAAATACCAATAATAATAAATTCGTATTTGGTATAATATTTGTATAAATCATCCCCCTATTAATTAATTAATTCATTAATTAATTATTTAATTGATTAATTCAAAACCTAATTGATTTCTCAACAAAATTCGGAATTACAGGATTATCAATTTGGTTAAAATGTCAAAATAAATGTTAATTTTAACCGCAATGGCGCTAGTTACCAATACAAATATAGTTGGTAATGGATTTTTCACTAAATTAGTTGGTATAACTGATAAAATTCGTATTACAAACCTATTGTAGTGTTAGAAAATCAAGTAGGCTTTGAATTAAATTGTTAAAAAGAGATCTTACCGCGTTCTATTCGTATCAATCGTGTAATTTAAATGATAATTAAAAATTTCTCCATCACATGGGGCATATTTCAGGTGCTCTTCGATGGCTTTATGATATAATTTATATAATTCTTCTTGATTTAAACATAATGTTGTTGTTAAAAATTGCAATAATGTTGTTAATATTAGGAAAATTCGTTGAAATAACCAATAGAAATTGTCAAAAAATATCCAATACTATATATAGAAAAAAAAAAAAGAGAGACAAACAAAACAAAGAAAAACGACAGCACAAAAAAATTGGCCAAAAATCCGTGTTAATTGTGTGTATTTCGTGTAGTAAAAAGCCTGCGCAATAGTCTACTGCGCATGCAATAAATGACAATCTGCGCTGTAGACTGCGCAGAATTTTGAAATATAATGCGCTGTAGATTACTGCGCATATTGTTATTATGTTACTAACCATAGGTAACTATAAGTAACTTACCGTATATACAGAACTGGCAGGACTAGTTGTATCATCCTCTTCAGGACATAAACCTTGATAATCATACATTCTGGTTACACGATAAATACCATCATCAACTAATTGTTGCATAATATCAGGACGTATACGTCCGAAAAAATAACCACTTTCAATTAAATTATCACTAACAATAATATAACCATTATCATCTAATAATAAACAATGCAATTCACTTGATTCACATGTACGTTTGCAGGTTATATCGCCACACTGGAAAAAAAACAATTGCAACTACCAAAACCGACTAGATTCTTCAATATTGTCCATTTGATGTAGGTTAGAATTTTAGTACCAATTTTAACCACAATAGCGCTAGTTACTTGGCTGCAAGTGAAGTGTTACCAACTGTTGGTGGAAAATTTATTGCCAACCGTACAAACAATTCAAGATTTGTATTGGTAACTAACGCCATTATGGCAAAAATTGGCATTTTTTTTAGAAATTTACACCCACTAGTGTGCTGATTTTAACCATGATGTCACTAGTTACCGTCACATAAACTATAGGAGCGCCATTTTGGCACGTATTACCAACTGTTGGTGGAAAATATTTTACTACCAACATAAATAATCTAAGATTTGTAGTAGTAACTAACGCCATTACGGCAAAAATTGGCATTTTTTTTTAATATTTACATCTAGTCGGATAAATACTTACACTGGTTGTAATTTGTTTAAACAATGCATACAATGATGAATGATAAAATTGATAACCAATAACAGCAGCTGGTGCTTTTTTACCACTATCTTCACGAAAGATTGCATGACTCACTGTTAATAAAATATTATTTTCATCGCCTATTTAAAATTCGAAAAATTTAAAAATTTAAATCACCCGCCGTTTTATCGATAATACAGTTACCTATATCGAATGGTACCGAATAAACAAATGTCATTGGATCAATAAAATAATGTTCCACAGCACGCTTATACCACGTTTCATCGATTGCTTTATTGTGCAATATATGAAAATGACTGGAAAATTAATTAATTAGAATTGAATCGATTAATTAATTAATTGAAATAATTACGGTTCATCTTTTAAATTTGGATCGATGTTTTGTGGAAAATCCTGCCATCTAGTGAGACCACTATGAGTTGCTAAAAAGGCAACTGTAATACCCATACGACGGATAAATTCCGCTCTAGACCAATGAAATTGCAGCAGGAAGTGCAAAATTAAAAAAAAAAATTAATAAATTATCAAAGAAAAATCTTTAAAACTAGATAATAATTAATAAATGTGGCAACTATGTAGCTGAATAAATAGAGTCCAGTGGTGGCTGGATTAACTAAATTTGACATAAATTTATAATTAAACAATTGAATCCTGGCTGCTTGATTACAATTATAATTAAATTAAACAATTAATTAATTAGAATCAGATTTACACGAATAATCCTTAAAAACTAATAATTTTGGATAAATTTAACAAATATGGCAAAGAATAACGCCCTCAATGTCGGCTGGTCCAGCTAAATTTGACACAATTCATAATTAATTTAAAATAAAACCATCCCTCGATTAACACGTAATGTTTGTTTCAAGTCAATTGGTTATAAATTCAATCTACTTGGAAGTTAAACAAAACTGCAAATCTATATCGGCGTGTAAATTGAGGGACTAATGAATTAAATAATTAACAATAAATTAGAAACGACTATAAAAAATTGCTAAAAATGGGCAATTTTTGATGAATCTGGCAAATTACAGCTATCCCTCAATTAACACGTAGTATTCGTTACAAGTAGATTGGTTCTACACAAATGAGAGTCGCGTCAATTGAGCCTATTGGTGTAATATTTGGATAATTAGACAATTGAATTCTGGCTGCTTGATTACAATTATAATTAAATTAAACAATTAATTAATCAACTAGAATCAGATTTACACTAATAATCATTAATATTCAATAATTTTGCGTAAATATGGGATAGAATAACGCTTTCAGTGTCAGCAAGTTCAACTAAATTGGACACAAATTACACCTATCCCTCAATCAACACGTAATGTTTGCTTCAAATCGATTAGTTGTAAATTCAATCTGTCTGGAAGTTAAACAAAATTGCAAATCTATATAATCGTGTAAATTGAGGGACTTTAATAACAATTAATTAGAATCAAACTATTTAAAAAAATCGCTAAAAATGGGTTATTGATGAATATTGCAAATATGTAAAACTGAGTAGTCCCCTTCAAATTACAGCTGTCCCTCAATTAACACGTAGTACTCTTTACAAATAGATTGCTTCTATACAAACAAGCACCGCATAAATTGAACCTGCTAGCGTAATATTTAGAAATTTGGAAAATAAAATTTAGACAAACGTGTAAATTGAGGGACTGGTGTAATAATTTAATTACCTAATTAGTTAATTAATTAGAATCAAATATAAATTACAAATTTGGTATAAATATGACAAAAGTAGAGTAGATTAAATTTGACATAAGTTAGAACCGTCCCTCAATTAACACTATAGTATTTGTTTCAAATTGAGGGATTAGTGGAATAGTGTAGAGCGNGCCTAACTAAATTTGACATAAATGACATTTATCAAAATCCTGGCTGCTTTAATTTATTACAATTAATTAAATAATTAATTAACAATTGAATTACACCCGGTTGTTTTGTTTTTTTTGTAATTTGATAGAATTAAATTCTACCCTACCTTGGTATTAAAGCCATCAACATAGCTATGGGTCTTTTGTTTCGTAAAAGAAAACAAAAGAAAGAAACAAGAGAAAATTTAATTATTTACAATAATTAAATTTTTAATTATAATTATAATTCGATTAATTAATTTAAAAACAAATGAGAAAAAAAATTAATTGAATAAATTTAATCAACTCACCCATTTTCTTCTTTTGTTGTTGTTGTTATATTTTGACTAAACCATGATGTAATTTTAGCATCAGCAACAACTTTACAAATTAATTTACGATCACCTAATTAATTAAATTAATTCTCGAGTTAATTATATTGAATTTATTTCAATAATTAATTAGGAAATCTTACATTCACCTGACCATTTCCAACCGGGGCCTTCCATTTTCTTCAAAAAATGTATAAATTCATCTTCGGGTGTTTCAAAATAATGTCGATCATCTAAATAACGACAATAATGCCTTAAATTTGGAGAAAAAATTTTTGGAAATTCCGTTTGAAAATTTTTCGAAAATCTCACCAATCCGGATGAATTGTCCAATTTCCGGTGAAAAATTGCGTTAATGATCCTTTAATTTTATCATTCGATCTAATACGATGAATATCATTCTCAACAGGATGTTGGATACGATAAAAACCGTATTTATGTGGTAGTGCAATCACTAAACTAAACGGCGTGTTATTTATACCCATGTAGTAATAATGACGGATACTTGTTATAACACGTCTCTAAATTAATAAAACAACAAATAACACGTATTAGACTAGTACTGTAAAATAATCACTATAAAGAAGTTCTACTGTAACACAATTTATAATATTGTGACTAATACCGCCATCTAGCGGCCAGTTTTTCAACAAAAAAAACTAGAAATTAATCTACTCGTTACTAGATGGCGCTACTATTAAAACAACACGTAACAACTAGTATTGCCATCTATTGACAATATTTTGAATATGAATTGAAATTTAAACTATTGACAACTAGATGACGCTTTTATTATACTGACCATATCATCAAGGTGTGTCTTGACTTTTAATGTTGCATTACCCTTTTTCTGCATTACAATACGTTTACGTAAGTCTTTGATTTCATCACTAAATTGTCTTGGATCACTATTATCATCAATTATTTCAACTTCTGTCATATCGACACGATTATAAGCCGGTTTCAAGATACCTTGATACTTAATTAAATCCAATAATTAATTAATTACCTAATTAATTTAATTTAATTACTTACAACAGGACGTAAATCTGGGTGTACTAGAATATAACCATTATTCGTTATAATGAAACCATAACCATTAACACCAAGCTATAATCAAAATTGAAATTAATTAATTAATTAATTAGAAAAAATAGAAGAATAATCAAGGCTTACTCGATAGGCTAGCATTAATCTTTGTATATATTCGATTGGTATATCAGTACCGGCAACGCCCAATAGATTTGCAACACGTTCCTGAAAAAATTTACATCAACCAATCAAAATCGAATAATTCAAATTTAGCGCTAAATAACAAATGACATTTAATAAAATCAAACAGCGCTACAATTAAACGAATTAAACGACAGCGCTATCTAAATTTGTAAACTAAAGGTAAGTTCATAAAATCACTAAATTAATAAAGCTAAGAACACACTAGTTGAATTTATGAACTTTTACTAAAATACTAGAGAATCGACTAACTAAACTATTAATTAACCTATAATTGTTATTATTATTGATAATAATTGATAATAATTAGGGAAATTAGTCTAAAATCTAATAATTAGTAATTTTAATGTTATTAGTATTATTATAAAGCACCAATCCACCTAAACAAAATCTTTTGCTATATTCTAGTTTTGTTGGTTAAATTTCTGACACCATTTTTTAATTTAAGGTTAGTTTTTTTGTGTTTTTTTTAAAGGTTACCTCACGCGTTACATTAATCCAAATGGCTTCGTTGATTTGTACTTTTTCGGTGATATTCTGTAGGCATTACAATTTTTTTGTATATTCTCAATTTTTCAATTTTTTTTAAATTTCAAGACAATTTTTTTTTCAAAACTATAATTAATTGTAAAACTTACCGCACGAGGTCGTTTATCATAAACCGGTAACGATACAGATGTCATCAATCGATAAGTTTGCAATTCGCCGTAATTATCCTGTTTCTATTATAAAAGTAAGGTTATTAATGGCGTTTAATTCAGTTTTGAGGTTATATTATACATATTTCTGTTGGTGTACGAATTTTTTGTCCTGTTCATCCGGCGGCAATAGTGTTTTATTCCGTCGATAGGCTAAGAAACGTTCACGTTGCCGATTGCGTTCACGATTCACCCATAACCAATTGGTTAATTTCGGATCGGTGACGTCAGCATATACCGGACTCCATGTTGGATTCGGTTTTTGGTTAGAATTCAATACCATTGGACGTGCCATTACCGGTATATAATGTAAGACTTCTTCGCGTACTTCCGCATAGGTGCTCAAACGGACGTAATAGCCGCGATTTGCACATGCCATCCATTTAACTTCGCGTACGTCACTGACTTCACGACCAATCAAATAGGTGAAAACACGCACGTTGACAAATGGCAGATTTTGCCAATTGTATTTTTCAAAGATTTCTTTATAATTGTATTGAACACCATCGGTTACTAACATTATAGCTTGATTACAATTTGCGCCTGAAATAATAAAGAAAAATCAGTGTAGCGTTAGCTTTAGATATGTACGGTTTGGATGAACCGGCCTTAATTATTTGCACGGTTGTCATGACTACTAGTGACGTAATAGAGGCGCGGGCAATCGATTAACTTAACCTCACTTTCCCAAGTGATAGTTAGCACGGTTGTCATGGTTACACATGACGAATCAAGCTAACTCCGCCTTCTCAGCTAATTGTTTACTCGATTGTTAAAATGAATCAAACTAACCTCACTTTTTTAGATGATTTGCTCAATTGTCATGGCAACCAGTGACGTAACAAATCAACCTAACCTCACTTTCTTCAATATTTAGACTTACCTTTGCGTAATTCGCGGTATTCTTCCAATAATTCAAAGGCAGTAATCAATGCTAATGAAAAATTGGCAATTTGTTCCGTTTTAAAATCATTCATTGTCTCTTTCAATAATCGTACATTAGCTAAATTAGCTTGTACTAACATATTATCGAAACATTCAACTAGTGGATCAGTTGTATTACTGAATGTAAATATATTAACATAATCATTATTGCCTAATGTGTCTAAAATATTATGGACAACATGTCGGGCAATTTCACGGCGCATACCAGTCATTGAACCAGATCGATCAACAAGAATGATGATGTCTTTGGGTGATGAGGCAGCTTCAATATACCAAGAACGTGTACGACAATCGAATAGATCAATTGGTTCTTCCGACCATATCATTGCTAAGCCAAAAAAAAAAAACAGAAGAGTTTTATTCAAAATTGAGGTTATTTTTCATGTGGAAAAACTACCAGGAAATTGCCGCATAAAACCAGTAGAACTGCCGAAATATTGCCATGATAATGTTGGATCTAATTTGTAATTGTAACGGAAGGTTTTATCCAATTCTTCTGACCATATTATACCAGCAATTACTTCTTTTGCTGCGAATCAAGATTTAGATAGTAGAGAAAAGTTTAAGCAGGAGAGAGAGAGGCCGGAAAGTAGGATAAAAATAGAAGTAAAAAGATGATGAAAGATCTAGAAAGATAGAGGAAGAAAGGTAGAAACAGACCACAGCAAGACCAAAAAGAAGAAAACATTTTTAAGAAAAAAAGAAGAGGTAGAAAAATTGAAGAATGAAGGGTTAAAGTAGAAGTAACAAGATGATGGAAGACCTAGGAAGATAAAGAAAGAAAGATAGAA
>JACDRP010001194.1:0-11941 GCA_013841185.1 Hycleus phaleratus | reverse complement strand
AAGACAAAAAAGAGAGAAAGTCAGAAATGAGAGAAAAACAAGAAAGAAAAATAGATAGAAAGAGAGAAATAAAGTAAGAAAGAGAGAAAGAAAGAAAATGCAAGAGAGAGAGAGAGAGAGAAAGAGAGAAGTAAACATCAACGAATGAAAAGGAAGAAAGAAGAAACTAATAGAAGAATAAATGGGACAATAACAAAGATATAAGAATGAAAAAGAGATGCAATGAAGAAAGAAAAGAAGAGATAAAGATAGAAATAATGAATGAGAGAACAAGAGGGGCTATAAGACGAGCAAATAAGGAATAGAAAGAGATAAAGAAAGGAAGATTAAATGAATGAATGGATTAATTCATTAAATGAATTAAACACAAACAAACAAAAGTAGGAATATAAAAGAATTAATGAATGAATAAAAGAAGACCAAAAAAGGGTGAACGAGAGAAACACATAAAGAAAGAACAAATGAATGAATGAATGAATGAGAAAACAAAAAAAAAAGATAAAAAGATAAGCAAAAACAAAAGAATCAAATAAACAATCGAATAAATAAAATAAATTAGCTGACGTAACTACACCTATTAATTAGATTATTTCAGTATAGATGGCGCTAACAAACTACAAATGTAACAGAACTTACAAATTTCTATTATAATCAAAACTGATGTATTTTTGGTTGTATATCTAGAATGGTAAATGTAACACAACTTGATGTATAATTAGTTGCATAACTACTTACATTCAAAATAAATTAACATTAATAATTAATTAAAACTACAATAATAATAATAATAAAATACTTTTTATTTACAATAATTTATTAACAATTTTTTGTTAATTTTTTGATTTTTATTAGCACACTTTTCAATTTATTGACAATTTTCGGACGGATTAATACATTCTGTATGTATACTCTAATTAAAAAAAAAAAAACAAAACAAAAAGAAAATAGACATTACTACAAATTGATTAATTAATCAATCGAATTAATTAATTAAAATCACAGAAAATTAGATTTAAATTCATTCATTCTACAAATTTACTAATTAATTTAAATTATTAATACTTATGTATTTTTAAAAATTAAACAAAAACAACTGATTAATTGACAAGAAACAAAAGAATTTCAAAATTGAACGAAAAAAAAAAACAAATGACAATTTAATTATAAGTACACGCGCTCTTGTTTTGTTGTTATTGTTGTTGTTATTATGAATAAATGCTATCGTAGGAAGAAACTAAGTAGGCGACGTCTAGGTGGCGCCACTGGTGGTTGCTCAAGTTGTTGGACATTTTGACGCATCAGTACTTCCTGTGACGTTAATTTATTTTTCAATTGTTCATCTAATAATTCCTGCATATCCATCTGGAATATTAACGAAAAAAAATTTTAAAATTTAGCTTAGAATAGGGTAAGTTTATTAGCAACCCACTTTATAGAATGGCGCACAAATCAAACGAAAGTGGGTTGGTGGCACAACAATTCCAAAATTTGAGGTTAGAATTGTAAATGGTGCTACTTGTCAAAGTCTCAATAAGAAAGTATCGTAGATTAATTCATATAATTGAGAAACACATTAAATAAATGTCGAATACAGTAAAGTATGGAATAATCTACGACACTAGGTAATCAAAACTAAAAACATAACCAATATCTCGCAGTTAGCTGTGCTTTATTCGATTGTTTGTTTTGTCATTGACAAATACGTTAATAAATGTCAAATTTAACAAAGTATGTGTAGTGAGCTAAGACTTGACGTATCAAGGACATAGCCAACTCAAAATATCTCTATCTCACTCATTATATTTTTTTTATATTAGAAATAGTATGAGTAAGAGTGAGATAGATAGACATTTTCTCGTTGTTTTTTTTTGTCTTATTTCTCACCTGCCATTGTTCCAATTGTTGACTTAATTCGACTTTCTGTTGTATAGCTTCCAATAATTGACTATTGGCTTGCATTAATTCAACACGTGTTTTGGCTAATTCAATTTCAGCTTTTGTTTTACGTTGTACAGCTAAATCACGATCTTCACGTGCCTTTAAAACTAATTCATCTTGTGCCAATGATGAATTGGATGCATCATTTCTAGCACGATCACGTTCCTCTAAAGCTGCTTGTAATTCAACTTCACATACAGATACCTATGGAAAAATAACAACAAAAAAAAAAACAAATCAACAAATAAACAAAAGACAACGGAAAAAACGAATAAATGAAATTCTACAAATGACTCGACTTATAGATTGTATCACGCAGTATTTTACCAATTAGTTGGCAGTGTATTTGGGACGTACTATCGTAACTTGATTCGAAAAGTTTGTTGCAATATGAAGTAATCTAAAACACTACGTCACTAAAACATGGCCGGGCAACTGTGAGGTAAATTATGAAGATCTTATCTATGTTTGTTAGAGTTTGATGGAATGTGATAAAGATAGAAACATAGAGAGAATTCTAGGTAAAACAAAGAAACAAAGTACATGTAGAAAGAGAAAATGTGATAAAGGAAAATTGATGGAAGATAAAAAGAAAGAGAGAAAAATAAAAGGTTCAGAGGACAGAAAAAAGTGAGACAGAAAGCACGAAATAAAGAGAGACAGACAGAGAAAAAGTGGGGATAAAAGAAAGAAAGGGAGAAAGAGAAAATGAGAAAGAAAAAAAAAACAATGGAAAAATGGGTCAAACAGAAGTGAAAAAGAAAATAAAGGCAGACAAAAAAAAGGAAGATGGAAGCAATAAAAGAAATATTCAAAGAAGAAAAATAAATGAAAACGAGAAAAATGAGATGAAGGATAATCAGAGAAATGAATAAATAAAGATGAAGAAAGTAAACAAAGAATCAATGAGAGACAGAAGAAACATATGAACAAAAGTGAGAGAGAGCAATAAAGAAACAAGATAAATAAAGAACAAACAAATGAGAACGAAGCAGAAAGAAGAAAGAAGGAGGAAAAAAAAAAGAGAGAAAGGAAAAGAGGAACCAAGAAAGAACATGACAGTCAGACAAGAACCAAGTGAACGAACTAAAGAAACAAAAGAAAGAGACTAACAAAAATTAAAAAAAGAAGGAATGCACAAGATATAAAGAAACAAAGCAAAGAGAGAAATACAAAAACAAATGAACAAAAAAGAAAGACATTGAAATTATACAACGTACGTCACTTAGAAAGACAAAAAGAAAGAAACAAAGAGTCAAATAAGAAAGAAAGAATGAGTGGGAAAAAGAGAGAAAGAAATAAAAAGCGAAACAATAGAGAGGACAAAGAGAAAGAATAAAAGAAAGAGATAAACAAGAGAGGGAAAGCGAGAAAGAAAGTTGGAGAGAAAGGGCGAAAAGAAAGAGAGAAATAAGAAGAGAAAGGATGAATGGGAGACAGAGAGAATGAATGAAAGAACAAGAAAAAAAAGATATTGAAGTCATGCCGCGTATGCCACTTAGAAAGAAAGAGAATGAAAGAGAGAAAGAAGGAACGAATGAAAAAGAGGGAGAAATACAGGAAAGAAAAAGTGAAAGAAAGGATAACGGAGGAAAAGAGAGAAAGAAGGAAAAAAGAAAGAGATAAACAAAAGAGAGAGAATGGGAGAAGGACAGAAACATAAGAGAGAGAGGGAGAAAAAGTGAGAATCGAAGAATGAGTGAAAGAGAGAAACAAGAGAGAGAAAGAGAAAAACAGAGACAAGGATAAGAAAAAAGATTAAAAAAAAGAAAGAAATTGAAATTAAACACCGTAAGCCTCTTAGAAAGAAAGAAAAAAAGTAAGAAAGAAAGAGAGAAATAAAAAAGAGAGAAAGAGAGAAACGAAGAATGAGAAAAGAAGATAGAGAAAGAAAGAATGAGAAAAAGAAAGAGAGAAAAAAAGAAAGAAAGAAAGAAAGAAAGAGAGGGAGAAAGCCAGAAAAGAAAAAGTAACGGAGGGAGGGAGAGAATTAGAGAAACATGAGACAGAGGGAGGGAGAAAGTGACAACGAAAGAATTAGATGAGAGGAAAAGCGAGAAAAAATGACAAAAAGGACGAATGAGAGAAAGAGAGAAAGAAACAGTGAAAAAGAGAGAGAGAAAGAATGCAAGAGAGACAGATAGAATGAATGAAAGAACAAGACAAAAGAAAGAAATTGAAATTATACAGCGTACGCCACTTAGAAAGAAAGGAAAAAAGAATGACTGAAAAAGAGAAAAAAAAAGAAAGAGAGAAAGAAAGAAAGAAAGGAACGGAGAAAGTGCCAACAAAAGAGAAAAAAGAGAGAGAAAGATAGAAAGTAAGAAAGAATGAATGAATGAGAAAAAGAGATAAAGAGAGAAAGAAAGAAAAACAGAGAAAGAAAGGGTACGGAGAGAGAAAGAGAGATGGCAGGAAAGCAGATAAACAAAAAAGAGAGTGAAAGCGAGAAAGAAAGAAAGAAAGAATGAGAGCCGGAGAGAAACAAGAGAGAGAGAGAGAATGAGAGAAAGAGAAAAACAAAGAGGCAGAAAAAAAGAGAGAAGGAACGAGAGAAAGAAGGAGGGAAACAAAAGAGGGAAAAAGAGTGAGAGATACAAGAGAGGAACAAAGAAAGAGAAACAAAAAAGAAAGAGAGAGAGAGAGAGCGAAACAAAAGAGAAAGAAGAAAGAAATAATGAGAGTCAGAGAAACATATGAAAGAGAGAGAAAGAGAGAGAAGAAAGAGATGGAAGGAGAGAAAGAAGGAGCGAAAAAAGAGTGAGAAAGAGGGAGAGATACAAGAGAGGAACAAAGAAAGAGAAAAACAAAAGAGAAAGAGAGAAAATGAATTATAGAACAAGAGAAATAAAGCAAATTGTATACAATGTCCGCCACTTTATTATTCATTCAAATAATACTAATTGTAAGAAGTCAGGAGAACAAACAAATGAACAAGAAAACAAATACACACCCAAAGAGACAGAGAGAAAAAGATGGGGGGAGAGAGAGAGAAAAAGAGAATGAATTAATGAATAACAACAGAATGAAGATAATAAAGTAAGAATTGTATACAACATCCGCCACTTAATTTACTATTCAATTGCACAATATCAAGAAATAAGAAAAACAAATGAACAAAGAAGTTAAACAAATAGAAACAAAGAGAGAGAGAGAGTATGAATGGATGACAACAACAGAATGAGAAAGATAGATAAAGAATTGTATACAACATCCGCCACTTACTTTACTACTCAATTCCATAATTTTGTCCGAACGTCGACTCAATTCCATATCACGTTCATGTATATCACGTCTAGTTTGTTCTAAACGTTCAATTAAACGTACAACATCCGTATCTAAAACTAAATTAACTAATTCTTGAGCACATTCACTTAATAGACCAGCTGAAAATTGTTGTTGTGTTGATGATGAATTATTATTATTATTATCATCAAATGATAAATTCGAACAATCCGAATGTAAACCACTATCATCATCATCATTGTGCGATTTCAATTGTTGTATTAATGAACGTAATTGCCGATAGATGGACATACATTCTTGTGATAAAGTTGGCTCTGATATATCCATTTCTGCTAAGAGAGATCGATGTTCACCCGCTATATATATTTTGTTTTGGTTTTTGTTTTTGTTTTATATGTTTTGTAGTGGTGATGGTGGTGGTGATGTGATAGTAGAAAGGGTGGTAAAAGAAACAAAACAAAACATAAATTGTGTTAGTTCATTAGTAAATTATATATAGAATAAATTGAGGTTAGATTTTTAAATTTAGCGCCTTTATATCGAGTATACAACAATCATAGGTGGCTATACTCCATATTGGACCGCCATGTTTGTTAGAAATTTGAGGTTAATTTACAAATTTGGCGCCATTTTTATACAGATCATAGATGGCTCTGTATTGTATACTCCATATTGGAAGCGTCATTTTGTTGCTAGTAGGGAAATTGGTGGGAATTTTGAATTAAAAAAACAACCTTACCATTCATTTTCTCTTCAATTGATAATTTCTCTTGTGGCAATGAATAATCTTTTAATGAATGTTGTAAACGTAAATCCTGTTCACGTGTATGACGTTCTAATAATAAAATACGATCGGTTGCCTCTTCTAATGTATGATTAATATTATCCCTTTCTATTGCCGTATTCTGTAAACGTCTTTCTAATTCTTTATTTTTTTCGTTTAATAGAATCAATTCATCACGTAAACTATCAACACTATTTATATGTTCATTTAGATGATTTTTACCAATTTTACATTCATCCTTTAATTGGTCGATTTGTTGTTGTAATTGGATTTCTAAATTTGTTGATTCTTTTAATTGATTCGTTAATCGAATATTTTGTGCATTTAATTCATTTATTATTATTGTTTTATCACGTTCGAATTGTTTTAATAAATTCTCTTTTATTGTTAATTTATTTGTTAATTCTTTTATATCATTTTGATATTCTAATAGACGTGATTCATATTCGGATTCTTGATTTATTAATTTACGTTTTAACAAATGACGATCTTGTTCCACTGTCTAGAAAAACAAAACAAAAAAAAAAAAAACAAATCAAAGATGGCGCCGTTAAATGTCTAATCCAAAGACTACTTGATTAATAACCTAACAATGATCACAATCAACAAGTAAGCTTTGGTTTAATCTATTGACTCATAGATGTCGCTATTTTCAACAAATATATGAACAAATGTTCCACTGTCTAGAAAAACAAAACACAACAAAAAACAAATCAAAGATGGCGCCGTTAAATGTCTAATCCAAAGCTCACTTGAATAATAACCTAAAAACTGTCATAATAAACAAGTAGGTTTTGGTTTAATCTACTGACTCATAGATGTCGCTATTTTCAACAATTATCTGAACAAATGACAATCTTGTTCTATTGTCTAGAAAAACAAATCAAAGATGGCTCCGTTAAATGTCTAATCCTAAGCCTAGTTGATTGATAACCTAAAAATTGTTATAATCAACAAGTAAACTTTGATTTAATCTACTGACTCATAGATGTCGCTATTTTAAACAATTGTATGAACAAATGACGGTCTTAAAATAGAAATATAAAAAAAGCAAACAAAATAATCGAAGAGAGCTCTATTAAATTTTTAATCCAAAGCCTACTTTATTGATAATCTAAATTGTTATTATTAATCAAGAAGTCTTTAGTTTAATCTATTGAATCACAGATGTCACTATTATCAATCAGTATGAACTAATTTACGACACTATATAAAAACAAGCATGGCCAACTATTTAGATAAATTACAATTGTATTTAATACTGTAAATTGTATAGTCGGCTGTTGTTAAACAAATGACAATCTTGTTCTATTGTTTTAAAACATCAGAAAAAACAGACAAAACAATCCAACATGGCTCTGTTAAATATTTAAACCATAACCTATCTATAAATCAAGCAAATTTAGGTTTAATCTATTGACTCATAGATGTCGCTATTGTCAACAAATATCAAATGTTGTATAGTATGAACTAAATTACGACACTATACAACCACAATCATGGCCAACTATGTGGTAAGTTTAGATGTTTTGTTAAATAATGATGAATTCAAGCAGGCTTTGAGTTGACAAATGACAGTCTCAAAACATTAACAAATGAATAACAATCAAACATTGTACGATTATATATTCAATCCAAAGCCTACTTGATTAACATAACCTAAAAACTGTTATAATTAACAAGTAAGCTTTGGTTTAATCTACTGATTCATAGATGTCGTTATTTTAAACAATTGTATGAACAAAACTACAACACTACAAAACAACAAACATAGCCAACTATTGCTTGAACAAGTAACATAATTGTTCTATTGTCTTTAAAATATAAAAAAAACAAACAAACAAAATAATCGAAGATAGCTCTGTTAAATATCTAATCCAAAGCCTACTTAATTGTCAGTTTAAATTGATTAATCAATAAGGCTTTAGTTTAATCTATTGAATCATAGATGTCACTATTGTCAATAAATGTCAAATTTTGTAAGTATGAACCAATCTACGACACTACATAAAAATAAGCATAGCCAACTATGAAATAAGTTACTATAATATTTAATATTGCAATTAAATTGTGTTGACTATGATTGAACAAATGACGATCTTGTTCTACTGTCTACCAAAGAAATTAATAAATAAACAAACAAAACAATCAAATATGTTGAATTTAAAGCTTACTTGATTAACAATCTATAAATCAAGTTTAGGTTTAAACTATTGAATCATAGATGTCGCTATTGTCAACAAATATCAAATCTTATGTAGTGTGAACTAAGTTACGACACTACTACACAATCACACATTATGGCCAACTATGTGGTAAGTTTAATTTAAATTTATTGTTAAATAGTGTCGAATTCAAGCAGGCTTTGATTTGACAAATGAATGTCTAAAATCATTAACAAACGAAGAACAATCAAAGATGGCGCTATTAAATATTCAATCCAAAGCCTATTTGATTAACTTAACCTAAATTGTGATGATTACCCAAGTCATAGCTACCTATGAGGCAAGTTATTATTTTAAATTCTATATTTAAGTAGGCTTCGATTTAACAAATGATCTACTGTCGAAAAATATAAAAAATAACCAATGACTACTTGATTGTTTTTCAACCCAACAAATAATTTGAATTATAATAAATCAAACAGGCTTGTATTTTGGCTATTGAATCACAGATGGCGTGATTAACAAATATTTACAATCGTTTCTCTTTTGTTTCTATTGTAATTCCAATTTTTATAAGGTTGCCAATTTTTGTAAGATTGTGATTGCGTCAATAGATGGCGTTAATGTAATAATTATATGAATTAATCTAAAATTCATAGACATACGTCTCTATCTATTAATTTTAAACAACTTGAAAACAAGAGAAAAAATAGTTGTGCTCTATTCTATCAAATAATAGACGAATAATAGAAATTTTACGCTTTTTTGTTACAATTTTTGAGATAATTTCCAATCTAGAGACACATGTCTTTTCTATTTTTCTTTGATAAAATAACAAAGAAAAAAAACAATGGAATAAGACAACGGAAACGGATTTCTGCTTTACGAATCGAGCAGAATAGACGAAAATTTCTAAACAAAACCCCTTTGTCTAATTATATTTTTTTAAATTATTTTTTTTCAATTTTATTTTAACCCTAAATTTCAACCCTAAATAAATAAAAAGGGTGTTTCTATAAATGTGGCAGGTGTGGTGGTTGATTTATTTCCAGTTCGATTTGCACCCTTATTTAGTTTTCCACCCTTCATATTTTTCGATTTAAAATAGATCAAAATCCACCATATTAGAAATCTAACCTCAATAAATACGAAACGTAAGTCGTTGATCAAAGCAATATTTAATCAAAATTGAGAAAAACAAAAGAAACACCAATGTCAATATCTATTGGATTTCCTTTGAGGCGCTAATGTAGAAACTTAACCTCAAAAAATTCAATTGATTGATTGATAGACAAGAGGGCGCTACTATACGATCATAACCTCAACAATAAGCAATATAAGTCGTTGATTAAACCAACATTTAATCGCAATTGAGAAAAAAACAAAAGAACACCAATGTCATTGTGTTATAGGCTACTAGATTTATTTTTTAGAAATTCCAAAATTAACGAAAAATTGGAGAGATGGTGTAGTAGGCGTGTGTCCTTCAACAGTACGGAAAACCCCAAAACAATTGTAACAATAACAACAACAACAACAACAATAAAAAGGGTTACCAACAAAAAGACAAAAAAAAAAAAAACAAAAGCGAATAATGTTGACCTTTTATATTTATTCAACTAAGCACCGTTGATTTATTGATCCGTTGACTTTATGTAGCAATAAAGAACTTTTAATTCTACTTGGTTAAGTAAAAGTTGCACAACAATAATAAACAAAAGTGTGATACAGAATGAGTCATATTATAAATTACATTTTAATAATAATAATAATAATATCGAATTTTTGATAAATTATTACAATTTCAGAATTTAGCACCAACACTTTGTAAATTTCAAGCACTAAAATTGAATTAATGACCTTTAGAATACTTACAATTTTATAATTTGATTTAAAATTGGAAAATTTGACCAAAAAAATCAAATTTAGCACCTTTATTTCTTCAACTTAGCACTCAGGGTTAAAATTTTGGAACTTTTTGGCAATTTTTAATAGGAATTTATATAAAATTAACCCGGATTCGTATATAAAAGCACCAATAAAACAGTAATAGAAAAGAAATTTTTCTAAATTTAAATACAGTTAGCACCCTTCAGTTAAATTTTGGTAAATTTTAGTACTTTAAACTAAAAAAAATATAAATTTAATTGTATTTTCTTCAATAATTCAAAATAATTGACTGAAATGTTCAAAAATTGCGCTAAATTAAAAGGAAGTTTAGCACTCTAACTGTTAAAATAGCCCATTTAGCACCCTAATTTGAAGAAAATTGGTATTTTATGATTTTTTTTAGGTGAAAATGACACCCACTATGACTATGACTAATAAAGAAAGGTCGCAATTTCTATTCAAGATCGCTATAATAAAACATTACTCAACAACCTTGTTATTTTGTATCTTTCACTTTTCAACTGTTTTTTTGACTCATACTTGATTATTTTTTTTAATATAAAAATTCGTTTATTAAAATTGTTAATAAACAAAAATTTAATCAAATTACACAAAAACGGAAAAACAATTAAAATAATTATATTTTTTTTATAAAACCAAATCAAATAACTAAATAAAGTTGGCAATATTTGTTTGGATTTTTTTTCAATTGTTCAGTTGTTTATTCTACCGATAAGACAGATGAGATTTCATAATTTTTTGATAAAAAAATTCTANTCATAATTTTTTTGATAAAAAAATTCTAAAATTCTAATCTAAATTAAAAATGAAATAATAATTGAAGAAAAACAAAAAACAACTAAAAAAAAAAGTCAAAAGATCCGGTTCTATTGTCATTCAAGAACAGATGAATCATTGGCAAAAAAAATGATTCATTCGCAGCAATCTGTGCAAATCAAAACAAATGACTTAAATGAACCGAAAATGGCCGAAATAACCTCAAATGACCGCACAGATGTCGCTATTGACCGAAACCGGTTCAACTCTGATTCATTTATTTGACATTTATATAAAATGTAGGCGGATCAAGTAGCAATAATTGTGTAAAATTTAACAAAATAGCAGCCTAAAGAACAATTTCACACAGAACAAACCGATTAGTCATTTGTTTCGGTTTCAATGCAATTATGATTTTGATGTGGGTGCAACGAATTATACAAACCGGTTTCGGTGTTATTTCGATATAATTTCAAGAATTTTCTCTAGACTCAGTTGGCCATGTTTTCGATTAATTTACAACAATTGACAATTGTAGTTTGAAAATAACCGCCATTATCATACTGACAAGTAATTGGCAGCGATTTAGATTACGACATAGTGTCGTAGATTGGTTCATACAACAATAAATGACAGTTGTTGAGTTGGCTTTAAAATCACAGCCTACTACTCTATAACTGGTAAATTTTGATATTGTTTTACAAAATTCTCACTAGAGGGCACAATAGACAAGACTTATTACACATAGTAGGCTATGATTTTGCTAACTAGTATCGTAGCTTGGTTCATACTGCATTAAATTTGATACGTTTTTAAAATGGCCGCCAAAATCACAGCCAACTGTGTTGTATTTTATAGAGCAGCGCCCACTATAATTGTTTGACTGTTTAAATTCGGTTTTATATTAAAAAAAAATAAATGTGAAATATTTGACGATCTACTGGCCTACTTTCTACATCACCTTGTTAGATAAAACAAACGAACCGTAATTAAAAACAATAAATAAATAAATAAATAAATAAATGAAGAAATGTAATCATCTTATGAAATCTTAAATGTTATAATTTAAAAATAATGGAAAAAGTTTTAAATATTTTAATTATTTTTCCGTATTTTAATAATTACTATTATTATTATTATT
>JACDRP010001193.1:0-11947 GCA_013841185.1 Hycleus phaleratus | reverse complement strand
TTAGCACGTTTTATTCATTTTAATTACCTACAAAATATCCCTCAATTACAGCAGATTAATTAATTGAATTCTAATCGATTTCTAATTTTTTAAAACTACCCTCCNAAAAAAAAAAAAAAACAAAAACGTTATGCTTCAACCAATGGGATTTGTTTATATCAAAGCCTGCTAGATTTTGCTATATTATAGTACAATATTGGAGAATTTAGTAGGCTTTGATTTATACAAATATTTGTGTGTATAACCAGTGGGAAGATAGCTTAATGTTATTTGGAAAAATCGTCAAGTTACAGAATACGGACAATTAAAAAGAAAACAATTGAATTTGTAATTTTTGCACATTTTATTCAACATAACCCATACAATATTCGGCAATTAATTAATTAATTCAATTAGAATTAATTTGAATTCTAATCGATTTCTAATTTTTTAAAACTACCCTCCATCCCGAATAGATCACTATAGGGCAAATCACCAATTCGTAATTTTTCATTGGAGATTTGTCTGGCGAGTTGCCCAAAGAAATCGTGTTGTTGATCAAAAACAACATCCATTTGTTCTACAGGAATTAAATTAATTATTTCTATTAATCAATTGACCAATAAATTAATCGCATTGAATTACTTGCTAATTGTTCGGNGGTAGGTGTTTCTGTTGTTTCAACCAATATTTCAAAATTTCAATATTTTGTTGAATCTTCTTCTCATCAACATTGAAATATTGACGTACTTCGTTGATTGTTTCCGGTTGATATTGGAATAGTTCAAGTTTTGATGTTGGCAGCATGGTGACAATCTTTGATGATTTTTAGAAAATTTGCGGCTATTTATTGGATTTCCTCCAACTATTGTCATTTGTCTTGAATTTATGAGCAAATAAAATGATACGACAGTTTTTTTTTCTGATTATTTCCTTTGTTTTTGTTCGTTTGATGAATTATTTAAAATAATTCTTATCAATTGTAAAGTTCCACTGGACAACTAAATTGACCATTAACCATATTTATTTGATTATTGTTTAAAATCATCATAAATTATAATTAACTAGTAAAAGCGAATGAAGTTTAGATTTAAAAAAGCTTAAAGTGGGCAACCAATTATACACTTAAGATACTTGTATAGGCAACCAATTATACACTGAATTGCAATTTTAATATTTCCAACAGTTTTTTAAACAATTTATCAGTGGGAAAAATGAATTTTTCACACGGGCAATTGTTTTCTAGATAAAATCATGATTAATTCACAAATTTGATATATTTTTGATTAAAAAAAAAAAAAAAACAGTCCATAATTAGTGGGGAATTTGACATTTGACGTTTATATATAAAACACGGCTTGCTTGATGTTTATTGTAATATTCTCCTCGATTACGACCCTTTATGGAAATTCGAGTAGGCCTTGGTTTGTACACTCCAATGGGAAGCTAGCTTAATGTTATTGGTTGTAGTATTTCTAAAAATTGTCAAGTTATAGAATATTATCAATTCTTTAAAAAAAAAAAAACGATAAAATTTAGTATTTGTTCAAATGTTAAAGGTTAAAAAAAAAACAGTTGAATTTCCAATTTTAGCACGTTTTATTCATTTTAATTACCTACAAAATATCCCTCAATTACAGCAGATTAATTAATTGAATTCTAATCGATTTCTAATTTTTTAAAACTACCCTCCATCCCGAATAGATCATTATAGGGCAAATCACCAATTCGTAATTTCTCATCGGAGATTTGTTTCGAGATTTGCTCAAAGAAATCCTGTTGTTGATCAAAAACAACATCCATTTGTTCTACAAGAATTAAATTAAATTAAATTAAATTAATTAAAAATATTGAAATTAATTACGTTCTAATTCATTTAATGATTTTAAATCACCCCCTAAATCAGAGGGTAATAAATTTTTCGGTATACACTCATATAAACCATCCCAATTATCATGGATTTTAATCTAGAAAATAATTACAATTAATTAAGACTAATTAATTAGAAAATAATTAAATGGATTTACCCTAGCGGCGATTTTTTCCGGTAATACAATTTTTGATAAATTCACAAATTTTGAAGTAAATACTGGTGGATTAATTGCATGAATTGATAAAACACGTCCAGAATATGTTTTCTATTAAAACCAACAACAATTAATTTTATCTAGTTCCAGAATACCACCCAATAAATTAAAGCAGCGTTCATACAATGTATGTACGAAATAGTAGGCCTTGACTTTAATAACCTTGAATCGTAGTTTCATTCATAGATCACTTGATTTGATATTAATTGACCGATTTTTCAAATGGAATATAATCGTATGAATTAAGCTACGACTTGTGTTCTATATTTTGGTAATTAATCAATACTAACCATGTATAATTTCCAAAATTGTAGTAATCTTGAAACTGTCCATGCTGTTAAATCATTTAATGTATAATTTTTTAAATCAAAAACAAAATGATCATAAAATAATCATTAAATAATGCTAATTCACAAATTTGACACATAAAGAAAGTTTGACGTATGGCGTTGATTATATCAGTCGATGATTTTTTTAGAAATAGAATACGTTCATTTGCTTCCGTTAATTTCGGTAATACTATAATTTTACTAGAAGAAAAAAACAAAAGAAATTAAAAACAATACTGTAATAATTGTTATGACAGTACAGATTATTTCAGTTAATAGTTGGCCATGATTTAAATTATTATAGTTCAATTATCATTACAAGTTGGCCATGTTTTTGGTTGAATTGCGCCATAATTTGATTCAATTGTTTATTTCTTGATTGATAAATGTCAAAATGTAGTGATGTATGAAGTAAGCTAAGACTCGATAGCCAACTATAAGTATTGTTGTCTATTCGAATAATCCTAGTTGTAGTTGGCCATGATTTAATTCCAGAGTGTCGTAACTTATTTCATTGATCACTACAAATGAACTACTCACAGTTGGCTGTGTTTTTGTCTGTTTGTTTATTTGCATCATTGATTCATTTGTTTATTACTAGATTGATCAATGTTATAAATATACGAATCAAGCTACGACTCTATTCCAGAAAGACACAGTCGATTGTGCACGTAATGTCGTAGCTCTATTCGGAAAATATAAATGTCAAATCTGGGATTGTATGTATAAAGCTACGACACTAGGTACTAAAGACAAGGCCAACTGCTCAATAAATTTTTGTAATTCACTCGATGCAATAAAATCATGGTCAACTGTCTACTTGTCTACTTTCTGATTGGTCCGATTTTATTGTTGCATAATAGAAAAACAGTACTGTAATGATTTTTTTGTGTGGAAATTACCCGATTTCTTTCGACGGTACAATTTTCGTTACATCTTTGAAAATTTCCCGAAAATATAAACCACGCACACTAAAATAAGAATCTAATTTTTCTTTTGTTTGTTCGATTCGAAATTTATTCCTCAACAAACGTTCTAAAAAATCGTCATCTAAAACAAATGAAAAAAACAAAAATTAAAACTTGTTTCTATACAGAATGTACACGATTATTTCATTCAAAAGTTGGCTGTGATTTTAGTGACGTACTTCGGTTGTTTTCTTTTAGAAAATTCGATAATTGTTTGATTTAATCGAGTAAGATCTAAGCTACGACAGTTGATAATTAAACCATAGCCAACTGTATTGTAATCGATAAACAAACGAATAACTTACCAACTGTCTGTGGTAGGTGTTTCTGTTGTTTCAACCAATTTTTCAAAATTTCAATATTCTGTTGAATTTTCCTCCCATCAACATTGAAATATTGACGTACTTCGTTGATTGTTTCCGATTGATATTGGAATAGTTCAAGTTTCGATGTTGGCAGCATTGTTGCAATCTTTGTGACCATTTTTAGGAAATTTTCAGGTATTTATTGAATTCCCCCTTTCCCCCTCTGACGATTGTCAATCGTCTTTTTATAACCAATTAAAATGATACAACAGGATTGTTGATTATGTTTTTTGCTTTTATTCATTTTTTTTTTAGATTATTTAAAATAATCATCAACAATTCCAAAATTCCATTGGGCGATTATTTATAATATTCAATTGTTTGTTGTTATAGTAAGATGGTTTGATTTAATTGATTTGAATTACCTCGTAGAAGCGAATGAGGTATAACTTTAAATATATAAAAGTAGGCAACACATTATACACCTGTTATATGCGTATAGACAACCAGTTATACACAAAATTATAATTTTGTTATAGCCGTGATTTTAAGCAATTTTTGCACGTGTAATTGTTTTTGTTGTTTTTTTTTTTAATAAAAAATTGAGATTAATTAGCAAAGCAAACTTGATTGCTGTTCACATTGAGTGATTTTTATGTGGAACAAACAAGTTTTACTAAAAAATTAAAAATCGAAAAAAATCGTAATTGACGATATAATTAAAAATTAATTGTGTCATTATTCTATTAATATCCAATAATCTAAACAAGTACAAGGATAAAATTTGTATTGTTATCAGTGGCCGCTCGTTATCAAATTAATATTAACATTTGGAAAAATTAACGAAATTTTGTTGGTCTACTGTAATATTTTGTTGCACCTTAGAATTGGCAATAATTTCGTAACGTAAATCGTAGATTAATTTCTACTATTTTATATCAAAGCCTACTAGATTTCTCAATATTGAAAAATCTAGCATGCCTTGATTTATTAAACCGGTGGAAAAATAGCTTAAGATATTTGATGTTTTATATAAATCAAAGCCTGTTTGATTTCTTTCTGGAAAACTGCACAATATTCGAAAATCTAGTACGCCTTGGTTTTATAGAAAAGTTAGGTTATAACCGATATGTTCCTACCGAAGCCTGCTAGATTTGTCAACATTTTGTTGCATTACAATATAGTGTTGAAAAATCTAGTAGGCTTTGATTTATACAAACAATAGACTACAACCAGTGGGAAGCTAGCTTAATATTGGTTGTAGTATTTCGAAAAATTGTCGAGTTATAGAATACGACCAATTCACATAAAACGTTAAAATTTAACGTTTGAAACGATTTAAAATTAAAAAGAAAACAATTGAATTTGCACGTTTTATTTGATATAATAATCTATACAACATTCACCGATAATAGCAAATTAGCTAATTTAATTTCAATTCTAATCGATTTCTAATTTTTTAAAACTACCCTCCATCCCGAATAGATCACTATAGGGCAAATCACCAATTCGTAATTTCTCATTGGAGATTTGTTTCGAGATTTGCTCAAAAAAATCCTGTTGTTGATCAAAAACAACATCCATTTGTTCTACAAGAATTAAATTAATTATTTAATTAAACAATTGACCAATAAATTAATCGAATTGAATTACTTGCTAATTGTTCGGTTGATTGTAATTCACCCCCTAAATCAGAGGGTAGTAAATTTTTCGGTATTAATTCATAGAAACTATCCATACTAGCATGGATTTTAATCTGGTTAGAACAATTAAAATTAATTAAATTAATTAATTAATTAGGGAAATTGAATTAAATTACCCTCGAGCTGATTTTTTCCGGTAGTACCATTTTTACAAAATTCGCATATTTTGCTGTAAATGGCGTTGGATTCAACGAATGGATTACTAAAACACGTCCAGAATATGCTTTCTATAATCGAAAAGGAATAATAATCAAATTTTAACGAGTTCCAGAATACCACATTAATAAATTAAAGCGTTACTACAATATCTACATCGTAGTTGGCGCTGATTTATTTACTATTATTGATTTTGTTGTTTTTTTTTTCTTTTAATTGAACTAATATCAAATGTTTTAAAGTATGAACCAAGCTACGACTCCATTCATCATAGTCATAGCCAACTACGAGATAAAATAACATTTAATTTATATTTCTATACACAATGTTATAAAATATAGTTGGCTATGATTTATAGCTCCATTCATATACTACTAGATTTTGGTATTTGTTGTTAAATCGTACGAATCAAGCTATGTCTTACGTTATATATTTTGCAGGTACGTTTTATTTATATGTCACTAGATTTGGTTGGTTAGTTGTGTCATAACTTGATTCAATTAGTTATTTTAAATTGAACAAATGTTAAATTTTGGGCAACACGAACTAAGCTACGACTCCAGTCACTAAAATCATGGCCAACTACTAGATGAAATAGTATTGTATTTTTATACATAATATAGTTGGCCATGACAACTTGATTCATATACCACTAGATTTTATATTTGTTGGATAATCGTATGAATCAATCTAGGTCTTACGTTGTATATTTTGTAATAATGAATATTAATTGTAGGTAGACCACTAATTGGATGTGTCGTAGTTTGATCCATACGTCACTAGATTCAGTTTACCAAATTTATGTCGCAATTAACCATGTTTTGGTTAGTAGTGTCGTAACTTGATTCAATTATTTCTTTATAATTAAACAAATATCAAATGTTATCAAATATGAAACAAGCTACGACTCTATTCATGAAAAACCAAGCCAACTATATGAGGTGAAATAGAGTTGTATAACCTATAATTTTATATAAAATATCGAAAATAGTTAGCCATGACTTTATAGTTTTATTCATATACCACTAGATTGTTGGTGAATTGTATGGATTAAGTTACAACTTACGTTCAATATTTTATAATTAATGAATACTGACCATGTATAATTTCCAAAATTGTAATAATCTTGAAGCTGTCCAATTTGATAAATCATTAATTGTAAAATGTTGAACATCAAATATCCAATGATCACCGACACTGTAATCATTATAGAGTGCTAATTCACAAATTTGACTCATGTAGAAGATTTGACGTAATGGATCGATTGGATTATCAACAGTTTTCTTCACATACAGAATACGTTCATTTGATTTTGTCAATTTCGGAAATACCAGAATTTTACTAGAAAAAAACAAAACAAAACCAGTGTCGTAATAGACGTCATTACAGTATATAGTGTCGTAGATTCGTTCATAGGTCACTAAATTTGATATTTATGTGACTGTTGTAAATGTCCGAACAAAGCTACGACACTACGTTCCAACTACAACGTACAGTCTATTTTATGAACAATTGAATTAATTAAAATTAGAAATTTACTCAAACTCCTTTGATGGTACAATTCTAGATTGTTCTTTGAATAATTTCTGAAAATATAAGCCACGTATTGTAAAATAACCATCTAATTTTTCTTTTGTTTGTTCAATACGAAATTTATTCCTCAACAACATACGTTCCAAAAAATCGTCATCTAAAAAAAAACAAAAGAAAAACTTTTAATACAGAGTGTACGATTTTATTTCAAAGTTGGCTGTGATTTTGTTTACAAATATGGCGTCGTAGCGACAAATGTCAAATTAGTTGAATATGAATCAATCTACGACACAATACAACTATACCATAGCCAACTAGATCGATAAAATTGTTGAACAATCGAATAATACCGGTCTGTTGTGGTAGGTGTTTCTGTTGTTTCAACCAATTTTTCAAAATTTCAATATTCTGTTGAATCTTCTTCTCATCAACATTGAAATATTGACGTACTTCGTTGATTGTTTCCGGTCCATATTGGAATATTTCGAGTTTTGTTGTTGGCGACATTGTTAAAAATTTGTGACCATTTATAATTAATTGTTACTTGTATTTATAGAAATCCCCCACTGTTCTCTAATTAAAGATTTAATAATTATCAAACGTTTTTGTTTTGTTTTTGAAAAATAATTAATTATTGTTAATGTAACGTGTTATTATTATAAATTAAATTAGATATAAATTATCAGAAAACAATTTAGTTACAAATTACGTTAGATTTATAGAAATAATTAAGTTTTTATACATTTTTTTAATAATTATCATTATTTTTAAAAATTCCATTTTACTCAACCTATTATCATTATTTCGCGATATTTCTCATCACAGTAGGCTATGACTGTGTGAACGTAGGTCAGCTTCTTATTTCAATACAGTAATCTGCATTATCGACAAACTATTGACAGCTTGTCGGTAATGCAGATCACTGATTTGACACAAGAAACTAACCTATATTGACCATACCAAAATTCAATCAAGTTGGCTATGATTTCTCATAATATTAGTTGACTTGATTATTTCAATTCAACTTCTGCTAGTTGGCCATGATTTGGTAACGTAATGTCGCAGATTGCTTCATATTTTACTTAATTTAATATAGCAGATGTATGCCGTCTGGTAATTAATTGTGGCTTTAAAGCAACGTAGAATTTAACTTAATAAATGTCAAATGTAGTGACGTATGAACCAATCTACGATATTACTACTATTACGACTAGATTAGATCACAGCCAACTATTGGGTGAATTATATTATCCAATAGAATTACAGAATATTGAATTATAACCATTGGGAAGATAGCTTAATGTTCAATCTACAAAAATCGGTAAGTTACAGAATACCATCGGTGTATAATTTATATGAATTGCCATTATAATTCGACCTTTAGTATTTGTTTGAAGTTTAAATTATTGCACTTTATAGAAATCTTAAAAAAAAAAAAACCAAACAATTGAACTAGTTTTTTATTATCTAGATTGCTTATTTTTCACAAATTTTGCAATTCAACTATTTTTAACATTTATTTATATCAAAGCCTGCTTGATTTTTCAATTTTTTGCTATATTACCGGTTGTAATAGAAAATCTAGCATGCCTTGATTTCTAAAAAAAAAAAAAAACAAAAAACAAAAACGTTATGCTGCAACCAATGGGATTTGTTTATATTAAAGCCTGCTAGATTTTGCTTTATTATAATACAATTTTGGAGAATTTAGTAGGCTTTGATTTATACAAATATTTGTGTGTATAACCAGTGGGAAGATAGCTTAATGTTATTTGGAAAAATCGTCAAGTTACAGAATACGGACAATTAAAAAGAAAACATAAACCATACAATATTCGGCAATTAATTAATTAATTAATTAATTAACTAATTAATTCAATTAGAATTAATTTGAATTCTAATCAATTTCTAATTTCCTAAAACTACCCTCCATCCCGAATAGATCATTATAGTGCAAATCACCAATTCGTAATTTTTCATTGGAGATTTGTTTGGAGAGTTGCCCAAAGAAATCCTGTTGTTGATCAAAAACAACATCCATTTGTTCTACAATTAAATTAATTATTTAATTAATCAATTGACCAATAAATTAATCGAATTGAATTACTTGCTAATTGTTCGGTTGATTGTAATTCACCCCCTAAATCGGAGGGTAGTAGACTTGTCGGTATAAATTCATATAGACTATCCAAATTAGTATGGACTTTAAACTGAAATTTTTAATTAATTAGAAAAATTTCTAATTAATAAAAATTAATTAAAATTAATTACCCTAGAGCTGATTTTTTCCGGTATAACCAACTTGATGAAATTCATTACCTTCAAGTAGTATGATGGTGGATTGATTATATTGACTGATAATAAACGTCCAGAATATGCTTTCTAAAAATCACAGTTCCAGAATACCACAAATTATCAATTAGTTCAAATATAGTATAGTAGTTGTATAGTCGGCTTTGCATAAATGTCATGTTATAACAATTGAATAACGGACGCAAAGCCTCCTATATTTTTTCTTATTACAAAAACTTGACGAGAACGTGACAGAATAAAAGTCCCTAACTTTAATTTAATTAATCTCTAAAAAAGCATATTTAGTTGGTATTACAATTAAATTATCACGTGACCATAATAATGACATAATTCTAAATCATTGGTTGTTTTAAAAATTGCCGCCTTCACCGAAAACCAAGTGTTTTGTTTTTTCAATGACGTACTGCAAGGCTATTGGTTATTTTCAAATTTTGCGCCTTTATTTATTATTATTGTTATTATTTATTCGACTGCATTTAAACAAATTTGTTAATAAATGTCAAATCTGATATTGTACGAATAAAGCTACGACATCTAGAGTAATTGTGCGGTTAATTACAAGGTGTTCATTACAGTTATTCAGGTATTTATTCAACATTACTCAAGTATGTAGTTGTATTCATATGTTACTAGATTTAGTTGACAAGATCTACGGCGAAGTTGGCTGTGTCTGTGTCGTAACTTGATTCAACTAGTTATTTTTAAATAAAAGAAATGTCAATTTTTGTAGTCATAGCCAACTATACGAGATGAAATAGAGTTGTATAACCTATAATTTTATATAAAATATCGAAAATAGTTAGCCATGACTTTATAGTTTTATTCATATACCACTAGATTTGCGATTTGTTGGTAAATCGTATGGGTTAGGCTACAACTTACGTTCAATATTTTATAATTAATGAATACTGACCATGTATAATTTCCAAAATTGTAATAATCTTGAAGCTGTCCAATTCGATACATCATTAATTGTATAATTTTTTATATCAAAAATAAAATGATCACCAATACAATAATCATTATAGGTTAATAATTCACAAATTTGACTCATAAAGAAAATTTGACGTAATGTATCACCGAATAATTCTTCAGTTTTATTAAGATATAGAATACGTTCACTTGAGTTTTTCAATTTGGGTAATATCAGAATTTTACTAAAAAAAAAACAATACTGTAATAGATGTGATTATAGTACAGATTATTTCAACTCATAGTTGGCCATGTTTTTTTTTTGTTTTTATTGCATCAGATAGTGTAACCATGACAACCAAACAATAACCAATCGTAGTATTGTACAATTTGGTTTCATAGTTGGCTGTTTTTAACAACAACAAAAGTAAAGTATGTAGTAAGTTACGATTTTAGTGACAACAGTATGGCCTACTATCAAATAAAATAGCGTTGCGTAATAGAAAAACAGTACTATAATGATTTTCACTTGGAACTTACCCGATTTCTTTCGATGGTACAATTTTCGGTTGATTTTTGAACATTTTTTGAAAATACAATCCACGTATTGTAAAATAACCATCTAATTTTTCTTTAGTTTGTTCAATTCGAAATTTATTCCTCAACAACATACGTTCCAAAAAATCGTCATCTAAAATAGAATAGAAATCAGTGAGGGCTTTGGTTTTCTTTTATTCTATATTAAAAACAAAAGAATCAAACTTACCAACTGTCTGTGGTAGGTGTTTTTGTTGTTTCAACCAATTTTTCAAAATTTCAATATTCTGTTGAATTCTTTTTTCATCAACATTGAAATATTGACGTACTTTGTTGATTGTTTCCGGTTCATATTGGAATAGTTCAAGTTTTGATGTTGGCGGCATTGTTTCAATTTATAACCTTAAAAAAATCTACCAAGTATTTATAATAGAACATAGTAAATTAACCTACCATAAATTAAAGAAAAACAATACAGGATGATCATTTATCAAATAAAATTGATAAAAATGTAGAATACATAATTATTGAATTTGTGGATTAAAAATTTATGGATTCAATGTCCATTTTGTTTTTATTATAAACAAATATCCATAGAATTATCCATAATTATAGAATTTTCCCCTAAATTCCTATAATAAATACGATTTACTAGTGGTAGTGAACGTATTGTAGGTTTAAAAGTAATAACAGGCAACACACAATACACTTGACCATCCTACATATAGACAACCAGTTATACATATGCACTTTTAACAAGTGTGATTTTAACAATTAAATTCACTAATTTGTTATTTTCTTTCTCTGCTATCTTTATTTTTACTATTATTCAACTGTTTCATTCATTTTTCTATTTATATATGGTTAAGCTTTTCTAAATAATGTCGTAGCTCAATTCCGACACTTGTAGCTAAATTATTCAACAATTAACTACATTATTGAGGATAGTATAAGAAAAATCTAGCAGGCTTGGAGTTAATAAACAGAGAATTTTATACAAATATAAATCAAACAAGGATTTGAAAACATAGCCTACTGTAATGTAAACTAAAATTATATCACAGCATTCTAGATTATCGTAGTTTAATTGAAAGTATGCAACACATTTTATAAGTAAAATTGCTT
>JACDRP010001192.1:190-12154 GCA_013841185.1 Hycleus phaleratus | reverse complement strand
ATTACAAATGGAGCATCCAAACTTCATCATGCTAGTTACTCCCTGGTGTTCTGATACCCAAACAGATTCAAAGGAAAAACGTGGTTCTTTAAGAAGCTGTTTTTGCAAAAACAAGGATTACAATTCAAAATATGGTTCTTTAGTTTTTATTAAGTTTACTAAGAGAAATTTTGGTTCCACTAAAACCATGTTTTCATTCTGAAAAAGGTAGTTTTTTAGGATTTCCTCAAAATCCAGCGAAATTTTCAAAAATCCAAAAATAGATGTAGCCCTGGAATCGAACCATTTTGATATTTCGTTGCTTCCGTTCCTTTTAAAATCGCTCTTTAAACCATGACTTTTAGTAAAGATTTTAACACTTTAGTTCTAAATTATGCTTGTTTTTGAGAAATTTTTCTTTCAAACAATTTTTGAATGAATCATGCCTTGAAAGATCGATTTGCAGCAAATTTCTTGATTCTGCCACCAAAACTAATAAATTCGGCCAATTTTGATCAATTCTTCAACTGAATTGTCCACTTGCGGCTATTTTTTTCATCGATTTCTATCTAATTTGGCTCTCTTTAGGAGACGAAATTGTTCTATATCTAGCAATTATGAATTTTCTTCAATGCGAGAATATTGTTGTGACATCCATAGAATAATTTTATTGTAATCTTTTCAACGATTCGATTTTCACGTACATTTCATTTCGTTTGCTGTACAAGTCGAGGGTAATGTAAATATTTATAAAGGGTATTATTGTAAATTTTACTTGAAGGTATGAAAATCGAGAAACGCCTCACCAAACATTCGAATCGATCATTTCCAATTAATAATCGGAAAATATGAAATCAGAACATTATATTTATTAATTAACATTACTAATGAATAATTGGAATGAAATTCAACTTGTGTAATTGATTCGAATTTATATAATTCTGTCGGTATTGGAAATTTTCAGTATTGAAACATGGTGGTTATTCAGTATTTTCGTGGATCTCTTTAGATGTGCTTGTTGGAAGTCGCAAATATCACCGGAAATGGGATTTCAGATCAATAAACAACAAATATAAAATTACAAAACTAATAAAGTTGGAAAGATTCCTGGACGGATTCGAGTATGAATCTGATCGTGAGTAGACGAAATATGCTTACAAAAAACGGCAATTCCTTGGAATTAATTAAAACGTTCATTTTACTTTTTTCGTATTATCCCAACCATCGTTCATTGTGGAAATTATTCGTTGGTTTTGTTTGCAGAACTTTCCACTCTTTATTAATGGAAAGTTCCATTTTGTAATTCCATTAGGTTCATCTATTTCTTTATCTGACAACAACCAAGTTGTTGGAAATGCAACAAAAATTCGCAAAGACTCTTTGTTTAGAATCGTCCGATTGGTCTTGCCGTTGGCACGTAATTATAACATTCAAATTGATTCAAGAAAACGGAAAAGAAGTACAGAAAACCGCCTGTTTCTAATTAAGGAAAATTTTAACGAGTATCGAGGAACAAAGGCAAATTAAATACAATCTTCTTGTTATTCGTATTTTCAAAACAAAATTAACTGGTTTAATGCGAAATTTTCGAATCAATTCTATGAGATAGATGACGTTCTTTATATACAACTTTGGCAATGGGATATTAAGTGGAAAGCCAGACGATTTTATCCAATATAATGAAGAATGATGGATTCCTTTCTATTTTGCTGTTGTAAAGTAGCAGCAGTCACAGCAGCCACTCCTGTCAACCTTCCTAATAAAGATAGATTGATCGTTTAAGAATCAGCCACGTATCATATTGTGTGCTTGTGTGTATTATTTGCGTATTTTGCGATTTAAACGATTACTGTCTAGTTAATTTCGGCGAGAAATTCAAGAAAATTCACTTAAACTCCCAAGATTTGACTCGCATTTAAGAGCGATCATCAAACGAACTAAATCAAGATACTGGAACAAATATCCCGAAAACGATCACAGATATCGAAATGGTTTAAATTTCATTCGATTTTAAAAGCTCCATGAATTTTTGGAAAATCCATGGACTTTCTGAAAAATCTGAAAAATTAAACTTACGTATCAAAAGAAGGGTTTAGTGGAACACTAATGACCTTTTCATCCATGATCGACCTCGGAAAACAAATTTTTCTGTTTTCCGGAATTTCGAGAGGAAAATTGGAAAAAAGCTATTTTGCTTCAACTTTTTCATAATGCTGCTTTGTTTGGGATGAGTTTTAAATTTACCGATATCGCGAGATTTTCGGATTAAAGCGGTTTTTCACCCATTTCACAATGAGCTACGAGGTTCAAATTTTGCTAAAATTATCTCTACGGGCCCTGCTATAAATCCATAAAATTGTCAAAATGTATTCTGTCGTCTATTCTATTCTAGCAACTGGTTTTGTTTGCAATCAATTGTGGACTGTTTCAATAAACTTCATGGAGAAATTCACGAAAATTCACTCCAACTCCCAAGGCTTGGCTGATATTTAATCGTAGGAAGAAAAATTCGGAATTAAAGGGAAGAGAAATTCGCTCACAGTACAGCGCACTAGGTTTGTTTATGACAAAAACTCCACCAACTGATATGAGTCTCTTTTACCTAAAACTAAGACGGCAAGTTAAACGAAGCGAAACAGCGATAACATATTTAAATTGTGGATGAAAATGTGAAGAGTGAATACATCTAGAAGAAGAAGTTGCGATATGCGACATAACTGATGTAAATATAATGCCAAACGAATAAGAAAAAACAACACAGAAAGACTTACGTCTATGTTTCTTTAAGTGAAGGAAACCATCTATTTTTCTACACAATACAATTGGATTTATATCAAAATGAGCCAGTAGCAATGAGAATATTTGGGGAATAAGATTGGTTTTTAGTTGGTCGATTGGTTGGAGGAACATAAAAAGTTTTATTGAACTTCTCTGGCTGTTAGCTAGCCGGATAATGTTGAACAAGGGCCGAAAAAATCGTGAATTTTAATTAAATTTCATATCGATACTAGCGCCGAATTATTGCCCAATAAAAACGAAATGAAATTCTTAAAAGAAAACCCCAACGTTCAATCTAATCTATAATAGAAAACAGGAAGAGTAATTATTGTGGTTTAAAACTTCGATTCTCCTAGACTGACTTTCGGTAGATTATTTTTTCATAAATCTAATTATTTTCATCTAACTCTGTCTAATAAATCAGAAAATAAATGAATGATTCATAAATATAATCAATTATTTATAACGTTAATTTATTCAATATTTATAAACGAAAAACTAAATATCAAATATAACAAAATAGACTAGATTATTCTGAGTAAAAATGACGGAGAAACTAGGAAAATATTCAATGTTTTCGAATAATGTTACATTGGAAGAAATAAAAATAGGAAACTTAATGTTTCAGTTGAATATAAACGAGTATTCTGTAACTGTACTTTTAAAAGTCATCATCATCGCTTATTTGAAATAAAGCTTTCCCACAATTGATAATCTCCGCTTATTGACAGATTGAAAGACTAATGGCGCTACATTGGAGGAACTGAAAATAGCGGTGGCATTCTGTAACTGTACATTTTAAAGTCAATATCGTCTAGCCCAAAAGACAGACTGGAGAATTGATGCTTTCGGTACAAAAATTGAGAAAAATCGGCTACAAATTATCCGAAAATTCCCAAAATTTAGCTATGAAGCCAAGAGCGAGAGAAAAATTTGCAAAAAGTTCTTGTTGGGGTTAAAATTCAGTAATCCGTCTTGAAAATAGGCTAGAAGAAATTTCAGAAATTCGGCTCCAAAATTGATTAGAAATGGCCGAAACACCTCTTCAACAGTTGAATTTTTCTGAGAATGGAAAATTTTGGATAATTGATGCTTTTGGTACAAAAATTGAGAATCCTCTACAAATTATCAAAAAAATTCCAAAATTTTTCTACAAAACCAAGAGTATGAGAAAAATTTGCGAAAAATTCTTGAGGGCTAAAAGCCGATAATCCATCTCGAAAATTAGCTAGAATTGAAATTAAGAGTTTAAAATTTGATTGATTTGAAGAAAATTTTAGAAATTACGCTCGAAAGATTAAAAATGCCAGAAATACCTGTTTCAGCAGTTTAATTTTTCTGAAAATGGAAAATTTTGGATAATTGATGTTTTTGATACAAAGATTGTGAAGAATCCTCTATTAATTATCCGAAAATTCCCGAAATTTTGCTATAAAGCCAAGAGCAAGAGAAAAATTTGCGAAAAATTCTTTTTGAGGGCTAAAATTCGATAAGTTGCCTCAAAAATCGGCTAGAATTGAAATTAAGTATTCAAAAATTGATGGCACTGAACAAAATTTCAGAAATTCGACCCTAAAATGGATTAGAAATGTCCAAAACACCTCTTTCAGCAGTTTCATTTTCCTGAAAATGTCCGAAAATTCCCAAAATTTGGCTATAAAGCCAAGAAGCAAGCGAAATATTTGCGAAAAATTCGTCTTGATGGCTAAAATTCAACAATCCGTCTCGAAAATTGACTAAAATTGAAATTAAGAGTTCAAAAATTGATGGCATTAAAAAAAATTCAAAAATTCGGCTCGAACATATAATTTTTTTGAAAATGGAAAATTTAACCTCCTTTCATTACTCTAGTGCAAGTTTCGTTGAGAACTAATAATTTAGACTAACAACGTCTTGAAATCTGTACCCAAATTCCCCTAAAAACGGAAGATTTATGACAGAAATGCTTTAGAATCAATGCCTAAACTCGACAAAAAGTCCCTAAATACTCCCCATTTCCACAATTCATCATCATTATTATTATTGTCATTGTTACGTTATCATTCCAGAGGCCCCTGACAGGCACCGAGTTGCCCATATGTTGAGACATTTAATCTCCAGTCACTGTGTCAGCATATAATCTAGCATCGTTGATAAATCTCTTCCAACAAAGATGTTTTTTTAAAAGAAGAAATTCCTCACGAATAAATCTCTAAATCTGTATGTCAAACGTTAATTTCACCTGTAAGTTACAATTTTATTCGGTTTCCTTTATTGACATACAACTCATCTACTGACTTTCTCCGATAAATTCCCACAACGTTCACAATCACCACTATCGTACACAATATGTCTCTTCTTTACGGTATATCTGTCCTGACATTTGTTAGATGGGGAAAAAATTCTATATGAGAATCGATAAATCTTCGTCACAATCTTTCTTGAAGTTTCCGTTTATTTATGTAGTCTACAGTGATGTGCTTTTCCCCATATTTCCCCTTTTTCCACACAAAAATGTAAAATTGTACTATTTCAAAGAAACTCAACAATTATGTAGACAGTGATTGAGGTGGAGGTCTGTTTAGAATTCAAACTGGCCGAGTTTTATAATTAGTAGTTGCGATTTTTCGATAGCAGTGCTACTGTTACTGCTAAATTTGGTGTAATATAGGCAACCAAATATTAGTGTGCAATACAAACTAATAATTGGTTGTCTATATTACACCAAATATAACAGAACAACTCAACTAATTTCTAAAATTTGGCTAAATTTGCACAAAATTTGTAAAAATTGCGTCATTTTGAACGGATTCAACGATCGTGTAGATACTGATTGAGGTCGAAATTTGTTCGGAATTCGAATTGGCCAAGTTTTATTATGAGATCAACTTCATTGACTGTAAGTTATAACTTTAACGTTTATGATGTAAGTTTTCCACTATATTAATTGAACTATTCCTATATGAATTATCTAAGCTTGCATGTTTTACTAAAAAAGAATTTATTAATACTAGGATAATTAGAATTTCCTGTCAGACACATCGATTTCCGTCCATAATAACCAAACTTCTTTAATATAAATTTGATTTTGTTATTAGAAACATCACGCAAAGGGTTTTAGATATTATATAGCCTGCTATCCCTATGGGATTATGACAGTATGATTGGATAGCCATTTTGATATGTCGTCATCCCCCTGAAAATTTTCCCATTATATTGTTTATCTGAAAAGGTGTCTTAGAGAATCTAATCTTAATCGCAATAAAATTTGATATTTTTATAAAGTTTTAATTAAGAACAAATTAAAAAATAAAAAATAATTATAACAAAAGATCGATAAAAAGTTAATTTAAATCTAACGTCCCAGATTTTCGGGAAATTTTAATCATACTGTTAGCTGAACGATAAAACTTTTAATTATTCAACGTAACTTGACCTGTTTGAAACACCAACAACAGTAAAGATACCAAACCATCCAGACTATACATTTTTTAACCAGAAAAACAACTAGGTGACTTGTTCTAGTTAATGAAAACAACCCCTTAATGTTATGTGGCCCTTTAAGTTTACTTCCAACTTTATAATCCTATCCACCCTAATAAATATGATCTAATTTCAAAGTTGACTACAGCGCAGGTTACAGCGCAAGTTTCAATGTAACGTTATAGAATACGACCCATAATTCTAAGTTACAGAATAGGACCTACAATACAAAATTTAGGCTCTATCACGATAATAATCTCTAATTCTTATAATGTAATTTTAATCGTCCAACGGCAACAAAGATACCAAACTATCAAAAATAACATCCATTTTTGTACAAGAAGCAGGTGGTTTGTTCTAGTTAATGAAAACAACCCCTTCATATTATCTGGCTTTTTTATCACTCCCTAATTTTACTACCAACTTTATAATCCTGTCTAATTTGTAACTTCATTACAGAGCAAGTTTCAATGTGAAGTTACAGAATACGATCCACAATTCTAAGCTTGTCCACTTTAACGATCGTTTATCTTGAAAGTTCACTACAGCGCAAGTTGCCAGAGACTTTCAATATAAAGTTACAGAATACGATCCACAATGCAAAATTTCTGCTCTATCGTCATAATAATTTTAATCGTCCAACAGCAATAAAGATACCAAACTAATATTCATTTTTGTTCAAAAAAAGGCAGGTGGCTTGTTCTAAATAACGAAAACAACCCCTTAATATTATGTGGCTTTTTTATCACCCCTAATTTTACTACCAACTTTATAATCTTGCCCACTTTAATAAATATTGTCTAACATGAAAAGTCACTACAGCGCATATTACAGCGCAAATGTCATTGTAAAGTTACAGAATACGACGCGCAATTCTCGCGTTATTCTAATTTAATGTAAAATTTTTACATTATCGTGCTAACAATTGCTAATACGTGATTTTAATGTAATTTTAATCGTAATATCGTGTCTAATATTAGAAAATGATTTGTTATCAATCAGAAACAAAATTGTCACGGCAATCAACAATTACAAATTGAATTAAATCGGGGGATATTTCGAAGAAAAATCACATACAATTTCGTTTGTTTGAATTCTAATTATTTTACGTTAAATCCTGATAAGATCCTATGTAAACGTAGTATTAGTAATGTTGTTGGATTATTGTCATTGTAATTTCTGTCGTGTCGTAGACCGGAGGGTGCAATTTATAGAAATTTAAATAATATAGGGTACAAGTTTGCGAATGGAAAATTATCGCCCAACTAAAGCTTTGATTTGTTATCATTAGTTAGTGGTAGTTTTACTATTATTCTAACTATTATTATTAAAGCTTGATGTATTATTATTGATTGTAACAACAAAAAAGCAAACATTCTGACAAATGATACCCATATTGAGCAAAATATACAGGCTGGTTCAACTTAATCGGGATAATTTACTATAATTCGTCCAATTTTGAGAATAATCACAAAACTGATATAAAGACTTGAAAACGAACAAAAATAGAGCTTTATTATATCTGTGAGCATCTTCTCTAATATTTTATCACGCCTTTACTCTTTTCCTTCATTTTTCGCCAATAAACTGGGGATTCCCCGACTAATTTCG
Organism: Hycleus phaleratus; assembly: GCA_013841185.1. NCBI lineage: Eukaryota > Metazoa > Arthropoda > Insecta > Coleoptera > Meloidae > Hycleus > Hycleus phaleratus. The sequence continues at coordinate 4,324 of JACDRP010001192.1, read as the reverse complement.
ATTCCAGTAAGCAGTCTTTCAAATTATTATAACGATTATTTTATTCCCTAAACAGATGGAAGAGTTACAGTGATTTTGTGTGTTTGAGCGAACTATCCTGTATATTCATTGAAATTCATAGGAATGTCGGGAAATTTTAATTCACTCATTATTTCCGGTAATGTATAGAAATCAATCTTTAGCGAGCTGGTATAAGATCGAGAACGGAAATTAAAACGAATCCTCTAACGTATTTCGTACATTTTCCTCCACGTATACATCTAATATTTGATCATTTTTAGATAGATTGTTTTGTTTAACAAATCAATGTGGAAAAATCTACGGTTGTGTATTAAGAAAAAGGAAAATCGTGTATTCTCCAAGTCGGGAATGGTTTTAGTTTCCGTAAACTAACGGATCTGGAAGTAATCTAGTTGGAAATCATGCATTTTTTTTGTGAAACAATTTTTCTCCTGGTACCGACCGAATTCGAATATTAAATCAAATTTACGACATTTGGGGGAAAATTATCGCACAATGGGGAGAAAAAACGGACGACATTATCCTTTCATACAAGGATATTAAAGATTATAGTGTTGTGTGTGTTCTTGCGTGGCGAATTGTTCGTCTGCAATAAAACTGTAGTCGAGTCTATTTTCATCGATTTATAGCGCCGATTTGGGAAACCCACCGGCCGTATTCTCTAACTTCATCCAAATAGTCTCTAGCGGAGATGCGCAATTACATGCGCAGTAGAACCTCATCAAAGTCGCCTCTAAGGGGAATGCGCAGTAGTGGCTTAAGGGTGCATTTTGAAATAGTTTTGTGTTTAAACATTTTCTAAAATAGTCCAATCGAGTGCTATTTTCGTTAAGTAGTAGGCCTTCCCACCCGGCGATTTTCATTATTTTTGAACACCCATCCATTCTACGAGCGGCCGTATCCGTTGATTTACAACCACCACTTTGTGAATTTACGTGAAAATTAAATTACCTTTTGTGCAATATCTTGCTTTATTTTTTGAAATTACATTATAAAATATGGAAAATTATAACCACTAAAAGGAAATTTCTTTAATAATTTATTAACGAACGGCAACCGTACTGAGGGTAAGAAAAAATATAGCACGATATAATGTTTAAACATTTCCATATTCTCTTTAGAATTCTTAACTTTTTCCACCCCTATTTTCTAGCATTTTCCTCCAATAATGTCCCAACATATTTGTTCAACCATCATCCGGTGGTGCTGATGTGTTTTGTGTTACGATAAACGTAGAACCTGCCACCTTAAAATTCTGATATCCTAAATAAACATTTCTACATTCTTCAATTCGTCGAGGAAGTGGCGGAGGGCGACACGGGGGTTGGGAAAAGAACACAAGAAAACGTTAACGGTATTGTTTGTAGAGAAATTGCAAAAAGGGTGGCTTTTTGTTGCCAGAATCCACCTTAAATATCTCGTAGTGATGTAGCAATAAAAGTTGTTGGTGGTTGTTCTAGAATGAATGCGTCATAACTTGTACATGTGTAGTGAACAGATTGTTTCAACCCTTAAGTAGAGTGGTGTAAATTGTGAACACACAAGCAAAACAGGGGGTGATTAGACGACGAAATTTCGAAATTAATCGGAAATTTCATGAAAATAGCGGCATTTTTCTGGGCGTTTGTGTTGAATGGACGATAATTTTTCCAGCCGGACACATCAAAGGAAGTTTCCTCTATGTATATTCTGTACACCACCTGCTTTTATCCTGCCGCTAACATAAATTTCCTTGTAGCAATTTAAAGATATAGAGCTGTTTTATTCTCATTCTACAGATGTGTCACTGTGTAGGTGTTATATACACATAGCGTGGATGAATTATTATTCTAGCGTTGTTGTTAGTAAAATGTAGTCCTCTAAGCGGTGTGTTAGTTCTTTAAAATACAAGAAGAAAGAAAAATAATAAGACAAGATATAACGACAAGAGGGATGGGGGTGCGACGAAAATAAAACACCACCTAATACTAAATTGTAATCATCGTTGGTACGCTACACCTGATGGATTTAGGTAGCTGACGACGATTTTAATCAAGGTAATTGTTTGGATAAATCAAATTAATAATGGCATTTCAAATAAAATAATCAAACAATTAGAAATCTTTTCTCAATTATTCGTTTTATGTTTCTTTCTAGAATAATATTTCATAAATTTCAATTTTCATATTTGAAATTTTCATTGTAAATTAATTGCACCGCTTTGTTTAAATTTCATTTGCATTCCTTGCATGTTTACCGGTTTTATATAATAACGGACATATTTCGGAGTTTTTTCCGTTTGTTTCTCGAAATATATGCCACAGATTTTTATTAAATTTTTATGATGATTGTTTCGACTACAAACAACCGAAAAGCCAACAGAATTTATCTCGTTTTGATAATTGTTAAAACGCCATTGATCCGTTTCAAAGTAAATCAAATATAAAATTGTAACGATGCCAAAATACAGATCCGGCAACATCAACTAGATACACTAGAATTGGCTGAATTGTCAACGATTTTCTCGGTTTACTCAAATTCGATAGATTTTGACGCGATTGCGGTGGGCAAGTGTGGTTTAATTGCAATTGCCAGTGCTGTATAATATCAAATTTTCCCGATCGCAATGAAATCTCTCAACTTCGCACAAGTTACGGGCTTAAAAAGCTTGCTTATACTAGATTTAGACATTTTTTTAAGAAGTTCCCAATGGAAAACAAGTTATCGAATTAAGCTATGAAGCTTCGTAATCAAAGTTGGTGGTTTTTCCATTGAAGATTATTAAATCACCATTTTCTATTAGTGTTAAGCTAAGTTGAATATGGGATTGTGATATTGACGATATCTATTAGAGCCAAAGAGAGCCAGAGAAATTCGACTTACTTTGTTAAAATAATTAAGACCCTATTAGATTCTGTGCCGATTATATTGACTGTGGACGTTATTAATAACAACTAAACCATCACTTTAATCAACATAATTACGGATCTGGCGACATGTACTAGAAACACAAGAATGCTATATTTATCTTGAGCTATCAATCTATTAAAATAAGCAGAAGAAAGACTAAGATTTATCGAAATATCATCGATCTTAACTGATTAATATTGGATTCACTCATTGGTACAATTACGGTAAAGAAACATAGTGTAATTGTCATTGCCAGTGCTGTATATTTAGCCGAATTACTATATTATACCGATATCCCTCAATTTTGTGCAATTTACAGGATAAACAACACATTATTATAAAGAATCGTTTGTTTTGTACTAGATTTAGACATTTCTGATGAATTTTCTAATAGAACGACTAGCCGAAACAAGCTACGGCGTTTCATAAGTGAAATTGCTGGGTTTTCCAATAAATTGGGGATTATAAAGAAAAATTTATAAACTTTTAATATTTCCGGCAAGATCTGACAAATTCAGATCAAAAGAGTTTAAAAACTTAACAAAATCGATTAATATCGCGGCCATATCAGCCCATAATACCGGTCTGGCGACATCTACGAAAAACAAGAGTAATACATCAATTTTGGGCTACCAATCGATGAAAATAACCAGATGAAAGAGTAAAATTTGCCAAAAAAACCGTCGATTTCATCCGATTAATATTGAATTTACTCAAATTTATAGTAAAGAAACATAGTGTGACTGTCATTGCCAGCGCCTCATAATTAGCCAAATTATACCGATATTCCTCAATTTTACAGAATAAACAATACATTATTATAAATTATCGCTCGTTTTGTACGAGATTTAGACATTTCTGATGGATTTTGCAATGGAACGAGTAGCCGAGACAAGCTATGACGTTACATAAGCTAAATTGCTAGGTTTTCCAATAAGTTGGAGATTATAAAGAAAAATCCATAAACTTTTAATATTTCCGGCAATATCTGACAAATTCAAATCAAAAGAGTTCAAGAAGTTAACAATTTCGATTAATATCGAGGCCATATCAGCCCATAAACCGGTCTGGCGACATCTACTAGAAACCCAAGCATGATATATCCATTTTGGGATGTCAAGCCTATAAAATAAATAAATGTTGAATTTACTCAAATTTTACAGATTTTGGCGCTATTACGATAAAGAAACATAGTTCAGTTACCCTGGCCAGCGCTGTATAATT
>JACDRP010001191.1:0-11981 GCA_013841185.1 Hycleus phaleratus | reverse complement strand
TTTCGTTTCAGGAGGTAAATTACTAGAAATTGAAAATCCTTAATAACTGAAAAACTACAAGAGATAGGTATAGGGAATGCTAATATGATGCGATGCACAATTTAATTCTCTATCCAACCGTGTAAAAAAATATACCGTCCGATTTAAAACAAGAAAAATATGACGCTTTGAAAATGGCCTGAAAGAAAAATTGATTTCAGCTAAACGCTGAAAGATAATTCAATTCTATCAAATTTACTATAAAGGGCATAGTTTGGACTATTTGATGATTCATTTTGGATTGTCTAACAACAATATTTTGCGATATGAATTTTTCAATTAAACACCACAAAATCCATTTAAAATAAGCAAGTAGGATGCACTACCCCATACAACGAAATAATTTTCTAGAGATAGCTCAGGAAAAACCAAATATCAATCCTTAAATAGGCCATCCTTTTGGTTCACTCTGTATTTGTTAGTTTTATAGGAACTCAATTTAAGTTTACTCAAATTCAATTTCACGGTAGCTACATTTAATCAAAATTTATTGATTTAATTTTAGCTCTTATTTATTTCTAGACGGATTTACAAGAAAATAGAGTTATTTTTCTAGTAATTGAATTTTACTGGCCCTCTTAATATTGCGAATTATCCAATTTTAAACGAGGATTTGGGGAGTTTTGGCAGGAAATTGAAACGTTGCTAAATGAAAGATGAGTGTTTCCTGATATTTATTCAAATCATATCGGAATTGTCCGCCATACAATCAGATTTGATTTAATTGAAAATTCTGAAATGAAATCAGATCTCGACTGTTTTCTGTTCTCTAACAAGAGAGCTGATAATAAAAATATTTACACATTTACAAATCTAATTTGGCAAAATTTTATTATCATTATTACTATCTAGATGGTTAAAATTATAAACAATTGAAATATCGGAACGAGAAACTGAAAATCCATCAACACATCGGAATCAAGATAGATCAATTCTTGATTCGATTTTGTTTTAATTTACTATAATACAATAATCACAAATCCTCTATTTACAGGTACAAAAATTATTTACACAAATCACTAAAATTGCCACAATCAATCACGACGATTCACGTCGGTGATTGTTGTTGTTGTTGTAATTTAGTTTTCAATTTGAACGCCTCCCGTTTCTGTTGGCGTTTCTTCCGGCATTCCGGACAATACCAATGGCCCTTTGGCGGCACCATTATACCGACACATTCAAAATGGAACCATTCAATTTTACAATCGGGCGCATCACAACCGATCATCTCCGATACTTCATCATAGGGACATTTACAATAACAATAAAGGGCATCCGGATTGACTTTGGGCGCAATTCGTGATTCTCCACTAATCGAATCATTCGATTCCTGCTCACTTTCACCATCTTCAATCGGTTTTAAACGCTGTTGTTGTTGATATTGCTGATAGTATTGGTGTAGTGATTGTTTCGAATTGAATTTCATCGGTGATTTGCTCACAGAAAACGGTTGAATTCCCGATATTTGGCCGGTTTTTATCGTAATCGGTGGCACCACGAATTGTGATTGTTGCACCGATATTGGTGTTGTCGGTTCGGTTTTGCGCCATTTCGCCATTTCCTCTTCATCACTGGAATAACCGTAGAATTTATTCGGTACCCGGCGCCGTTTCGATGCCCTTAAACTGGCATCATCATCGGCACAATCACGCACCAATTCATCATTAGTTCTCGGCGATCGAATTGGTGAATTTCGATTTAAATTCAACGTAATTGGTGCCATTTGCGATTGATAATATTGATAATAATTCGAATTTGGTGGAATGTTTGATTGAAATTCTCGATTACTGTCGGATTTTTTCTTCTTTTTCTTCTTCTTCGATTTCGATTTCTTCTTGGTGCGTTCGTCTTGTTGTTGTGATTGTTGCGGCACGGCTTCAATCACTAAATTCGGTGTTGTAGACCGACTCGGTTGTTCCAATAACGACCCATTCGGTGTTGTTATCGACTCAATACCGGCCAATAATTGATTGCGTTTCTCCTCTAGAATCTTTTTCGCTATCAAATGCGGCTGTTTATCATAAAATTCTTCATCTGTCTCACTTTCAGTTGTCTCCAAATCGGATTCACCTATCGGTATATCACTTAACAGCAAATTAGTGGTCGGTGTTGTTGTTAGAGTAGCCGTTGTAGTAACATCGATATTTTTGTTATCATTATCTTTATTGGTGCGTTGGCGGCGTTTTTCGCGGCGTAATTGTTGCCGTTTCCGGCCTTCTTCCGTTGAACTATCCGAATCGGAACTATCCGTTGTTGAACTTGAACTATCCGAACTTGAACTACACGAACAATTCGGACCGCATGTACAACTCGACGAATCACTATCACTACTCGAATCACTCGACGAACTATTCGATATCGGTTTCTGTGGATTATTTTCAACCGGATTTGTTACATTAGTGTTAGTGTTAGTATTAGTGTTAGTGCCAGTTGGTGTTGTAGTTTTCTCAATTTCTACAGCAATATTTTGTTCTTTATCGGTGGTATTCTTACCGAAACAATAATCATGATCATCACTTTGCGATAAATCCGGTTTAACTTCGGTAAAAGTAACATCCGGTTTGTTTTCGGGATCTACACAATAATCGTGATCTAAAAGTGCTAGTTCTAGTGTTAACGGTTCTTGTTGGTGTTGTTCTTGTTCTTGGATTGTTACGTGATCATATTTCGATTCAACTTCGGTTAATAGATGATCGAATTTCACTTTATTCGCTTGATAATTCTTGAAATTATCCCAAATATTCTCAATAACAACATCCGTATCGATATTATCATCAATTGTTTCTTCAATTATATCGTGATTATAATTCACCGATTCGTGATTGACTTTTTGATCATTTTTCGGATTTTTATTATCGATTTCAACATCAGAATCACTACTCTCAGATAGATTCAATTCGGGCAGATCGTAAACATCGATTTTCGGTTTTATTATCGGCGCCTCAATTTGAACATCATCGAATTTATCGGCAATTTGAATCTCCTCTAATTGATCATCGATTTCGATCTGTTCCTGTATCTGTGGCACCTCCACCGCCGGTTCGCGGTGTCTCAATTCGTGCTTCGCCAACAATTTCTTCGATATAAACCGTTCGTGGCAATCGTCAATCGTACAATTGTGCGGCTTCTCATCGGAATGCAATCGTTTGTGGACTTTCAACGAATTGGCCCGATGGAATATCGTATTGCATTCGTCACAAACGAAATTCGATGGTGGCACACAAAAGTGATAAACATGGGGCCATTTTTTTTGCAAACACTTTTTACACAATACACTTTCGGTGCCGTGTTTCCAGAATAAATGTCGTGTTATATCCGGTTTGTTTCGATAGGCGATACCGCAACGATAACAGAAATGGTGTAATTTGTGTTTCCATACATGATTGGATAGTTTGTATTGATTATGGCAGGTTTCTAAGCAAACATCACAGACATGGTGGCGTTTTCTTAGGTGCACCATCAGTCGGAAGGCCGATGGTAGATCGTCACTAACGCACAAACAACACCGAAATTGGACATCATAATCGATAATATAAGCACCAGGACATAGATGGCATATCAATTCGCTATAACTATAAAAATTCAATTTGCACATAATGCACAATAGTAGATTTTTCGTATGTAATTTACGATTATGTAAATATAATTCTTTATGGATTGTTGTTGTAAAGCGACATTGGAAACATTCGAAAATATGCGAAAATGTTACGCCTTCATCAGTCGGATTCGATTCTAAATTGAAATAAACATCGTCTAATTGATGCAAATTATCTCTAATTCGGGTTATAAAACTTTCCGGTATTAATTCTTCAGCTGTTATACTGCTAACAATAGCCGAATAACGATGTTGAGCTAACAAATGTAAACCTAAACGTTTACCATTAACGGCAATCTTCCGGGCATGATTACAATAAATACAATTCGATGATGTTGCATTTAAACATTTCTGTATCAATAGACGTATATCGAATTTATCCAATGGTTGTTCTAATTGTAGCTCAACGATCGGTACATCCGGCCCGGCTATCTGTATTTCCGGATTATCGTCGATTTCATTATATTGATTATCATCAATTTGATGATCATCACTATCTTCATCATTACTAGTGTGTTGTTCGATTTCCGGGAATGATCCGAGTTTTAGTTTAATTTTCGGTACTTTCCGGGTTTCCACCGGTTCGATGATTTCATCACTTTCGATATTGGTTTGATTTATAGTCGCCTGGCCATCATCATTGAAACCTTTAAAATTCAACTCGGAATCGCTCGAATAGACGATTTCACGCCTTATCGTTTCAATTTCATCGTTGTGATCATCACGATCACAATCACCGGTTGGTATATTTAATTGACTAATTGGATTTGTGATCAATTCTTGACAGGTGTGATAGAAGAAATTGTCGTGTTCGTTAAATAATTTACCACAATTACAACAAATTATACAACACGGATCGGTGTACGTGTTAAAAAATTCTTCTAAATTCTCTTTATAACCCGGTTGTAGATTGTGTTTAATTTCAATATGTGTACATAAATCATCTAATACTGAAAACATACCTAAACAATATAAACATAAATAACGTCTATGTATTTCGATCATGTGCAAATATAAATTCCAATTTTCAAAATAGGTACCGCACGCCGAACACAAGAATACATTTCGTGTTTTAAAATTGGCACGATCGTGTTGTAAGATCGCCTCATTATTACACTGCACTAAATGTTCGTTCAATTGATTCAACAATTGGAAATTCCGCGTACATTTCGTACATTTTAGTGACGGTTGTAGGCCCAAATATTTCGTATATTCGTTCAATTTCGGACTATTTTTCAAACGTTTATGTTTATGTGATTTTCGATTAATTCTCGTACTGTCACTATCAATTTTATTAACACCAACACTATTGATCGTCGATTCAACAGGTGTGATTGTTGTTGTGATCACCGTACCGGTTGCTGTTGTTAATTGGTGATTTTGGGTCAATTCGAATAGTGATTGATTAAAATACGGATTATAATGTTGTTGTTTATCGTATTTTGTTGGTTTTTTAGAACGTTTACGTTTCGGTTTCTGTTTCGTTTCGGTTTCATCAATAATTAATGCATCACTACCGGAACTGTTATAATCGTGATTACCATCACCATTGATTTTTGTGATTGTTAGATCGTCGCTAATTTTCGTCTCGATTATCGATGTTATTGTATCGTTTTGATAATTTGCCATTACCGGTGATAGGGTGCCATTTTTGTGATCATCATCTTCCATGACCGAACCAATCAAATTACCTGGAAATCAAATCAATTGTCTCAATTCTAGTAATTTTTGGGAATTTGTTGATCTGATATTGAAATTAATCACCGAAAAACGATTAAAAAAATCACAATTTCACCAAATCATCACAATTCCCATAACGATTGTATCATATTGTGCAAACTAAACGATAATAATTTTAATAAAATCAACCAAACTTACCGAATTTAATTAAACCAATCGATCTGATTAATTAATTTCTATTATTGTTTAATTTAATTGAACGTACACATTATTTATTTATATCGAATAACAAAAATAATTCACGTCTCCCCGCCTAAAAGGTTAATAAAATGGCGCCCCATTTCAGCGACAGGCATTTTATTTGCATTTTGTAAAACAGGAGCACCAACACAGCCGCCCCAAATACCCCAAACCAGCCCGTACATAAAACAAATTTGAACAATTTAATCGAATTCGGGGTGAATTGATGATAATTACAACAATACGATCGGAAATAGGTTATTTTAGTGGCATATATTTTGTCGAATTTTCAATTAAAATCAACTGTCAATCGGCGACGGTACCAACCGTTGACAGCGAATAGAACTAGACCGCTACAGTGACGTGTTGTTGAAAATGTTAATTTTGGCATAGTGGCGATAAATCGGTTAATTTCGATCGATTAAAACCCGATTTTATGGAAAATTTGAGTTAATTTGTGTTAATCTGGAAAATTGGAGATTTTGTGGGTGTTTAGTGCCAATACAAAAATCCCTAGACAATCCGAAAACATCATGGACTATTTTGAATTATTTTAGAGAATATTGACGGTATTTTGGTTATTTTTGCATTATTTAATTAAAATTAATTAACTACTTTATTGATTGATTGATTTATCTGAACTTTAAGGTTTTTATAAATAATTAATTGAGTTGTAGTTATGTAACTAGATATACACCTATTCCTATACACCGATAGGTATGCAACCAAACGTACATATTTCGAATTAATCTAGGAACATTGGGGATTTTTATTTGTAAAGTTTTAGTGCCAATTCAAAAATCCCCAGACAAATCTGAAAACACCAAGGATTACTTTGAATTATTTGAGAAAGTCCCAAAGGTTGAATTTTTGTTTAATTTTCCTTATTTTTGCATTATTTTATTGATTATTGATTGATTTATTTATTTTTAGAATGAACGTAGTGGGAATCTACAATCAGATCTCCTATTGGTTGAAACGACTGGCGCAGAAATCGTTTGATTTGATTGATTTTCTACGGAAATCGATTGACAAATACCAGAAATTTCGTAAATAACGATGAATTTGTAGTTCCTGAAAGTTATCTGAAGCTTTTTAAAGGTTTTTATAAATCCAATAATTAAAATTTCGCGCTGTAGTTATGTAATTAAACATACACCGATTTCAATAGGCCGCTAGTTATGCAACCAAACATACGCTCACCAATTCTAGTTTCATTTCGAATTGGGGATTTTTATTTGGGGTTTGGTACCAATTCAAAAATCCCTAGACAAATCCGAAAACACCATGGATGATTACTTTGAATTATTTGAGAAAATCTTAAAGGTATTTTCGCTATTTTTCTATTATTTTACTGAAATTGATTAATTGAATTATTGATGAATTATTTTTAGAATGAAAGTTGTAGTGAAAATCTACAAAAAGATCTCGTTTTGGTTGAAACGGCCGGCAAAAAGGAGATTGAATTTCTTCGGAAATCGGTTGAGAAATACCAAATGCATATCAGAAATTTAGTAAATAACGATGAATTTGGAGTTACTGAAAGTTATCTTAAACTTAAAGGTATTCAAAGTATTTAATTATTAATTTTTGGAGTTGTAGTTATGCAACCAAACAGACACCGATTCAATACTGATAGTTATGCAACCAAACTTACATCAATTGTAAATTGTTCAAATATTAAGAATTTAATCCACTTAAAATCGATCTAAATCGAAAATTTAAACGAATATTGTCAAATTTCGCCATTTCTATAATTCAACAGACCACCATAAGCTGCTCCAACATCGAAACAAAGAATTGGAGAATCGAATTGATACAATTTGTGAAGACTCAACTAAAGGTGTGGACGATTTGAGGCAACAATACGACAATCAATTGGATTTGATGAAAAATCAATATCGAGAACAAATTGAAAATTTAGAACAACGCAATCAGGAATTATTAACCGAATTGCATATGATCCAAGCCACATCGGCCGTCGAATTGGACGAAACCGAAAAGAATTTAAAACAACAATTGAACGAGATCAATCAGCGTTTGCGGGACGAATTGAAGACTTCACAGACGTTACGTAACGATTTGCGGTTATTGAAAGACGAGTACGAACAGTACAAGAATTGGAATAATCAGGTTTTATTCGATTGTTGGTTTTATTTTCGGTTTAATTTCAATGAATTGTTTTTAGAAAATTGTGGATTTACGGCGTAAACTCGAATATACAAAAGAACAGAACAAATTACTCCAAATTAAGAGCGATCTACAGAATCAATTGATCGATATGGACGTGAATCCGGTATTGGAATCGAATCTACAACCGGAAAAATCAACTCGAATCGATAATCGTGGCGTAAATCCGAATGAAAATCAATTAAGAATCGACGACAGTGATTTCGTTATAAAGCCGGAATTTAAAAAGCCCGCTCCCGTGTATCGTGGGGCGAAAAAATCGGGGAAACCCCCACCAATACCGAGTTTAATCGATTGTAGTGAAGCGAAATCCGATCAAACGAAACCAGGTAAGAAACGAAAATTGTTCAATCGCGACGATTTTTCCCATTTAGAATTCGAATAAGGGGAAGAAAAACTTTGTTGTTTCTAAATTTTATTATACATGCGCGATAATAGTGGATTAACAGTCTTATAAACTTAAAATTATCCAATTTAATTAATTAATTAATCGATTAACTACAAATATATTTGTTTAAATTGTTCCAACTGTACGAATAATCGATTTTCAAATGACCGTAATTACTCAAACTGAAATTTTTCGGTTTTCGATGTTTCTTTCTCAAATCATCGTACAATGGTAGCGTTGCGTCCTTATCGAAATCCTCTAATTTGCTGTAAATTTCATGTTTTGGATCTTGGCGATAACTAAAAATTCAACAATTATCAAATTATGCATAATTTATAGCATGTTTTCGAAAAGTGACCTGTGCCTGTCAATTAAATGTTTACTAGTAGACTATGAAATTAATTGTTTAACAATAGAAGCCTTATAACTTTGTAAGTTGTGCGGTTATTTAATGTCATAGCCTACTAATCGAAATGGATAAAGATGCACAGCTTACTTTTCCAAATTGTGAGAATTTATAACTTACCCATAATCATCGCCATATGAAAAACTCAAACTACGATCACGTGATGAATTGTGATTGTGATTATTGTAATAAATCGGACTTGTCCAATTATCCGAATTATTCACAATGAAATCTTCACGATATGGATTTCCATCAAGTTCTATAATTGAATATTAGTTTAATATACAGAGTGAGTTTAAAATGATGGCCTATTAAGGTGTTCTATTTGATGGAAATTTGGTTTTTCCATCTGAGCTATCTCTAGAGAATGTTTTCGTAGTTCTATCAACCCACAGTGTATGGGGTAGGGCATCCTACTTTCTTATTTTAAATGGAATTGTATAGTTTTTATTGCATTTTTGGATTCTATGGTGAAATTAACGGGGACTTTGTTAATATGACTTATGGTCTAGCGTTAATAGTTTTTCAGGAATTTCGACTTTTTCTGAAAATTTCGATTTTGTGGGGTTTTATTAAAAAAATTCATATCTCGCAAAATATTGTAGCTAGATAATTAAAATTTGATCAACAAATAGTTTAAATTGCGTACTTCATGTTGAATTTTATAGAATTGAATTATCTTTCAGCGTTTAGATGAAATCAATTTTTCTTTCAGGCAATTTTCAAAGCGCTATATCTTTGTTATTTTAAATCGAATGGTATATTTTTGTACATAGTTGGATAGAGAAAAAAATTCTGTATCGAACATTCCCTATCGCTACTACTGATAATTTTTCAGTTATTCANTTATTTTACATGTTTTTTCAGCAATTTCAGCCAATTTCACATGAAAATAAAATCCACCAATTTAAATTAAATTGTTTCGATTATTTTTCATTGAAAAAAGTCTAAAAATAATTGATTATTTTGAGGTTAATTGTGACAGACGATTGTTTCACCCAGCCTACTATATTTTAGTATTTTGTTTCAGGCGGTAAATTATAAGAATCGAAAAACTTGAATAACTGAAAAATTATCAGTAATAGCACTAGGGAATGCTTATGATTCGATACAGAATTTTTTTCTCTACCCAACCGTATAAAAAAATCTAGCATTCGGTTTAAAATAACAAAGATATAGCGTTTTGAAAATAGGCTGAAAGAAAAATTGATTACATCTAAACGTTGAAAGATAATTCAATTCTATAAAATTGAACGTAAAGTACACAATTTAAACTATTTGTTGTACAAATTTGAATTGTCTAGCTACAATATTGTTCGCGAAATGATTTTTTTAATAGAACCCGACATAAAAATTTTCAAAAAAAAATCAAAATTCCTAAAAAACCCAACCTCTTGGCTCACCCTGTATACTGGAATTTAGACTAGAATTAATTTCAATAAAGAAACTCTCAAACTAGTTTAATTTAAGTGAAATTAACACAAAATAAACGAGTATTAGACGCGAAAGTTGTAAATTTAGCTATTAATTCGAAGTGAATGGAACGATTTTTCGTTCTAATTCCAACTCTAATTCTAATTCTAATCCAATTAAAACAATTATTTCCAATTTTATGTAATATTGTCGAGTTAATTTGGAATTGTATTAGAAATTCTATTAGAAAATTCAACCGAAAAATAATCGAATTTAAATTATTTGTATTTAAATTATTTGTGTATTATTTTATTTGATCAAGTGATTAAGTAATTGTTTTGTTGATTAAGTAAGTGTTTTGTTTATTAGAAATCAGGTTAGCGAACTTTAAATAGAGAATTTCCCCAACTAATTTTCAACATGCAAATTCCATTATTTCAATGTAAATTCGAAGGATTCTTCCATTATTATTATTATTATTATTATTATTTCGTAATACAAGGCCGATAATAATCGCCTATTATTATCAAACACAAGGGATAATTTGCACCCTAATTACTCCCCAATTAACACAACTATCCAACCGTTAGAATTTCCGCTAATTAAATCATCCAAATCTTACCTTTAAATGGTTCACGATTCGAATATCCACCCCTATTATTATCATCATTTCGATGATTTGTACGAATCTCATCGATGGCCGCATAATTGGCTTGTTCTTTAAACGATCGATCACCACCCGGTGAATAATAGAAGGGGGTTGAATTGGCTTCAATTAATCCAATTGGATTCGGATCAGACGATAGATGTTCTTTAATGTAAGCGTAATTCTCTAAATCCCAGGGGTCGATGTAGTTTTTAATTGTCGGCGGTGGTAGAATCTCGTGATCTTCTTCATCATCTTCATCGTCTTCTTCACTACCGAAATCGATCGAATTCCAGTACAGATCATCGATTGGCATCTTTATTTCTGTGGAAACAATACAAAAAATAGCCGATTTTGTGGTAAATTTGGGGCTCTTTCTGGCCTTTTAACTGTACAATTGTCGCTAACGAACGGTAAAGACGCGTGTTTTGAATGTTTAAACCATCGAGGACACTTCAATTTTGTAGAAAACATTGTGGAATTATCGTGAAAATCAATCTAAACTAGTTCATCGTAATTGTTTGGAAATTATTCGAGAAACTTACCGTAATTTTGCAAAAGAATTCGCACTAATTGAACACCGATTATTAAATTTCACTTTCCGTTAGTTGTGGTTATTTTTTAATTAGACCAGAATTGGTAGAATTTGTAAGATTCCAGTTCACTTTCGATCGATTCGTTAAAAAAAAATCGGTTTTATTTCTCGATTTAATCGAGAAATTTACATTTTCTTTGAAGGATTTTCCTTCTACAATCGATCGTGTACAACTGAACACTCAACATAAACTAACTCTTGTATTAAATGTTGAGTGAAAGCTTTCAATTTACAGGATATCCCACTCTATGTGTTCCGTTAACGAAATTGTCGATGATTATAATCAAATACAACAATTACATTGTTTTATTTTTACGGAAAAATCGCTAAAATTGCGCAATTCTTAATTTGAAACCTAGAACGACCACCAAATCTTCAACTAAATTAAATTTGGGGCTCGATTGGAGTTTTCTTGGGCGCAATTGTTGGAAACTACAGGGTGAGTCGAGAAGTTTGTTTTTGTGGTGTTCTAAAATTTATATCTCGCAAAATATTGTTGCTAGACAGTTCAAATTTGAACAATAGTTTAAATTGTGTACTTTATGTTGAATTTTATAGAATTGAATTATCTTTGAGCGTTTAGATGAAATCGATGTTTCTTTCAGGCTATTTTCAAAACGCTATTTCTTTGTTATTTGAAACCGAATGCTAGATTTTTTTATACGGTTGGATAGAGAAAAAAATTCTGTATCAAATTGTATTAACATTCCCTATACCTATCTGTAATAGTTTTCCAGTTATTTAAGATTTTCGTTTTGAAGAATTTACCCCCTGAAACGCAACACTAAA
>JACDRP010001190.1:0-12018 GCA_013841185.1 Hycleus phaleratus | reverse complement strand
ACCGTTCATTAAAGGTACTGATCATGTTTTATACTTTATCGATCATCAAAACTATGAAGAAAATAATGATAATGAAGATGATACAAGTAAACGAAATCTACATGAAGCTGAGTTCTTGTTAGCTTATGCAAATCATTTAATTTTGAATGGTTATAATCCAGAAGATATTACAATAATTGCAGCTTATCTTGGACAAATGTATGAAATGTACAAAATTCGTAAACAGTATGAATTATTAACAGACTTACGTATCGTTGTATTGGATAATTATCAAGGTGAAGAAAGTGACATTATTTTATTATCATTGGTACGTAGCAATCGACAGAATAAAATTGGTTTTTTAAACAATACGAATCGTGTATGTGTTGCTTTATCACGTGCCAGAGATGGACTTTTTATTATTGGTAATATGCGACAACTCATGTCACAAAGTAATGTAAGTANGTCGTAGATTAGTTCGTATTTTACTAATTAATATAATTATCATGAGTGTGAATCAAGCTGCCATACTACATCCCAAAATACAGCCAACTATGAGGTAACATGCCTTAGGATAATCTATAAGTAGAGAAGTTACACTAAAATCAGTTCATGTTTTACCAGATTTGACATTTGTGAATATAATTGTCAAGTATCTGAACAAAGCTACGATATTACGTCTTGAAGTGTAAAACATCTTGATAACCTCTGCAATTATATCGATTACATTAACATACAATAACGCATTTATCCATACCTGTCGATTATATAGCGTCGTGAATTAATTTGTATTCTACTTATTGACATTTTTTAAGTGTCCGAACAGAGCAGCGACACACAGTTATCATGATACAATCAATAATTAATATTATTTAATATCATAGATTAGTTCATTAAATTTGATATTCATAGTCATTTGTCCGCACATCTACGATACTATAACCCAAAGCATCGCCAACTTTAGAGAACATACCTTGGTACACTAAAAATTACACTAATTACATTAAGATACAACTTCACAATTCCCATACTTTTGTTAAGTTATGTCGTAGATTGCTTCATGTTTTACTTAATTTGCCACTTATTAAAATAATTGTCAAATGACTGAACAAATCTATGATACTGCGTCTTAAAGCATAGTCGACTGCGAGATAAAATGTTTACATTAATGACATAAATTTTACCAATTCTAGTTATGGTTGAAAATTTATGGCAAACTAAAGAAACAAAATGCAATCGGCCCGACATTAACACTACGTTGTCAGAACCATCCAGATAATGTAACAAATGTACAAAAAGCTGACGATTTTTTACAAATTGCAGAAGGTGGTTGTTATGAACGATGTAATTTACAATTACCATGTCAACATTATTGTAAAAAACTCTGCCATATTATGGATTATGAACATAAATATTATGAATGTAGGGAATTATGTAATCGATTGTTATGTGATGAAAATGACACACATTTATGTAAAAGACAATGTTACGAAAAATGTCCAAAATGTTACTATACAGTATTGAAACAATTACCATGCGGACATGAAAGTTATTTGGAATGTTCGCAAAATGTCAAGAATTATAAGTGTCTCATTATGATTAATGTAACATTACCATGTGGACATGAAACAGAAAAACCATGTTGGGAGGATATAAAAACATACCAGTGTCCATATCCGTGTGATATAAAAGTGGAACCTTGCGGACATTCATGTAAGTTAAAATGTCACATTAATAAAGATCCAGATCATTTGGATTACCGCTGCGAAAAGCCATGTGCACGATTTATGAAGAATTGTACACAGAAATTGGACACGCATATTTGTAAAAAATTATGCTGTGAAGAATGTAATGAATGTGACATTATTGTACCAAAAAAATTACCAAATTGTTCGCATACTTACAATGTACGATGTACAGTGGATATCAATACAGTTCATACTGATTGTAAAAAATCATGTACAAAAATTCTACCATGTGGTCATAAATGTAAAAATCCATGTAACCGTCCATGTGGTGGTTGTAATGAGATTGTTGATAAAACAATTGAAATTTGTGGACATATCCTACGAACGGAATGTTCGAAAGAAGCCGATCGGAAATTATGTAAACAAAAATGTCCATTATTGTTACATTGTGGTCATCCGTGTACGAAGAAATGTAACGAACCGTGCACAACACAATGTGAATTTCTTGTAACCGATTCAATTATCGGTGATTGTGGTCATACAATAGAACAATCTTATTGTTACATGAAAACCACAAATAATTACACTGATAAAATGAAATTATTACGATTTTGTACACAATTATGTACAGCTACATTGAAATGTAATCATAAATGTACAGGTAATTGCGCTGAATGTTATCAGAATCGTTTACACAAACCTTGTCAAGAGAAATGTACAAATCGTTTGATTTGTGATCATCAATGTCAATTACCCTGTCATTCGGTATGTCGACCATGTACACAACAATGTACATTCAAATGTGTACATAGTGATTGTAAAAAAATATGCGGTGAATTATGTACATCGTGTAAACGACCATGTACGCAAAAATGTGAACATCAAAAATGTAAAAAATTATGTAGTGCACAATGTAAAATGACACAATGTTCGAATTGTGACACAAATACAGTAATGTTGAAAGATTGTCAACATATTGTTGAAACAACAGTAGTGCACGATTGGTTACAACAAACTAATGATAATGTTGGTTTTAAAACATGTCCACATTGTGACACTTCTATTAAAACAACTGAAAAATATTCCGATTACATTAAACAAGCCTATATTGATATTTATAGTGTTAAGAAGAGATTAATGGAGAATTCATCGAAACAACACGATAGTTTACGGCAGAATTTATTGGCGCAAATCAATAAATTACCACGTCTACCCGTGCAATTTGAGGGTACGAATTTTGGGAAATTTTTAAAAGAGTTCAAACAACGTTTAAAGCCGGCGTTCAAGAATAAACGTCAACAATTCGATTGTTTCCTATTAAATTCTATTGCACGTAAATATCAAATAATTAAAGAGATTTTCCTGGTTTGTGATCTACAAAAATCACAAAATTTACACAAATTAATCAATCAACAATTGAATTTGATCACTAAAGGTTTACAAAGTGATTCGAATGATTACTTATCTGATCAACAGATCGACGATATTCAATTGGAATTATTGCGTTTATTGCGCATATATCAATTGAATCATTTTGAACAATCACTAATCACTAATAATTCGGCAATTAGTGATTTATATCAGAAATTGTTACAAAATTTATCACAACCTACGAAATATGTCAATGATGCAGATGTACAAAAATCATTACAAGAAATTAATCACGTGATTGGTGGTGATTTAATTGTTACAAATTATGAGTTTCAACAAATTTTACCTGTGCTTAGTTTTACAAAAGCGAATTGGTTGAAATGCCCGAAAGGGCATATTTATTCACTTGCTGAATATAATGGTAATAATAATAATAATTCTAAAATCAAATGTAATGAATGTCGTAACAAGAAGAAGTAATTTGTAAAATTGTTACATTTTTTGTAATTTGTTTGTTTGAAATAAATAGAGTGCGTTTTCCTTAGGATATTTAATTTAACCCAGAATAGAACGGTATTTCGCTTCAAAGTTGGCTATGCTTTGTCATGGATTGATTCATATACTTGAAAAGTGCGTTTACAAATATCAGATTTACTAAAATATGAATCAAGCTACGACATAATGTAATTAAACCATAGCCAACTGAAATGATATATCATACATTCTATATGCTAGATCATTGAAATTAATTATCCACCGAAAAATCAGCAATTTAATCATTAGAGAAATGTCACAATTCTATGATAAGAATATTTACAAAGTGATCAAATTAACGGATACATTATTGGATAGACACCTTGTATATTATATCGATTCTTTAATCAACGCATACGTGTAATAATCACTGCTACCAATCACCCGAAAATTACTAAATTATTCAAATTGAAACATATGTTGCACACTCACTTTGTCTTTTTCTTCACCAAAAATGTCACAATTTCTACCAATTTAACCGTATTCTCCCTTCTATTTGACTGCGTTTTGGTTAATCAGTATCGTAGATTGATTCATATGAAACAATCTACGACACAATGTCATTAGAGCAGCCAGCAGTTTAAGGAAATGTCACAATTTTACACTGATATATTTAATGAAACTTGTTGAAAATAAACCGTATACATTATTAATTGGACACGTTATATGTAACTTGACCTATAATTTAACGGAGAAATGAGCAAATTAATGGGGTTTTTGTAATTTTGGCTCATTTTGTATCATGGAAATTTCACAATTTACTAATAATGAAAATGTTCACAAAATCATGAGTTTATGCGGTACATTATTGGATGGACACTTTGTATATTGTTTTGATTTGTGACATAATTACACATACGTGAACTAATGCTACCAACCATCTAAAAGTTACAAAGTTCATTCGAATTGAAATATATGTAATCATTATTAGTGTCACTTTTCAATTATTTTTGTCTTTTTTAAAGAAAAGTGTCACAATTGTCCAGTGGCAAAAAATAAAAGTCTAATGAATGATGTAATAAGAAGTAATTTGTAAAATTGTTACATTTTAAAGCAAACAGGTTACGTTATAGATAGGACACGTTATATGTAGTGTAACTTATAAGATGGATCAGTGTAAACAATTGTACCAAAATAACCATTTCATCCAATTTTCAAAATTGTAATTCATTTTTTATCATTTTGAAAGTGTGACAATTTACTAATTGTAAGAAGATTTACAAAATTGATCACGTAATCACACAAAATGAGTAATTTGTAAAATTGTAACACTTTGAGATTTAGTCAAAATAAATCGAGTGCGTTATTGATCGGACACATTTCGTTGTCACAACCAATTACAATGCAAAATCAATAAATTATTGAAATTTTTGCTATTTCTTATCATTAATTATCATTATGGAGTCGTCAAAATTTAATAAAGATAAGAGAATTTATAAAATTATTAAATTTTGAGGTACATTATTGATATGTCGACCTAAGCATAAATGTACATTTTAATTGCTTTTTTAAAGGAAAATGTCACAATTTACCAATAATGAGACTCTTAATTGTCTTTGATTAATTTTACAGAAACTATGCTCAAAAGGTCCTATTTACACAATTCCTGAATTTAAGGATAGTAATAAGGAAAATAAATGTAATAAAAGTTGTAACAAAATGGAGTAATTTGTAAAAACTGTTACATTTTGTTTCATTTGTCTGAAATAAACGGGTGTTATTGTTTGGACACGTTATATGTAATTCAACTGGAAACGGTGCAGCATGCAGTTGGCTGTGCATTTACAAATTTCAAATTTAATGAATCATTCAAAAACACAGCCAACTTCAATGTTGTACAATTTTTTTCAGTTTTAGCTTATTTTTATCGTTAATAATCAAGAGAATATTGAAAGTTGTAGGGTGCGTTATTGGTAGGACACGTTGTATATAATTTCGATTTGGTGATATAATTGCGCATGCGTACAACAATCATGGCTACCAACCGCCTTAAAGTTACCAAATTATTCGAATTGAAACATGTGTAAAGTCACGTAATCATTACAAGTGTACATTTTTATTATTTTTTCAATCAATTTCCAAAGAAAAATGTCACAATTTTCCACAAATGAAACTGTTAGTTTAGACAAAACTATTAATTTACAACAACCATTAGTTGAAACTAATTTGGAGAATTTGTTAGAAACCTATGAGATTGATAAATGTTTACAATGGATTTTGAACAATAATTACCAGAAAGTGATTAAAAATTCTAATAAATTAACAATTTAAAATTTATTTAAATTTATAATTGGAATAATTCTAGGTTTGTCTACAATTTCCCGATCATCTACTACCCGATTCGGTCCAAATCGCTTTGATCTTCCGACGGAAATTGCAGCGACCTGTGTACATTTTAGGCGATACGAATTATGGAAGGTAATCGGCAAATTTAACACAAAATTCAATAATTTACAAATTATTTTAGTTGTTGTATCGATTACGTCGGAGCGGCTCATATAAACGCCGATGCAATTATCCATTACGGGCCTGTTTGTTTTTCGAAAACTACCGCTAAAATACCGTTTTTGAATATTTACGAAAAACACCAACTTGATTTAGAGACGTTCGATCGTTTAATTTCCGAAAAATTCAATGGACAATTACCGGAAATCCTCTTAGATACCGATTATATTCATCTGAGAAGTAAGTGAGGTTATGTCGTTATAAATTCGTGATTTTTTTGTTTGTTTTAGAAAATGTAGCGAGTCGATTTCCTGGAATTTCGATAAAAACAATCGATTCTGATTGTGATTTCGATGGAAATTCGGTGATTTTCGTTGGTAATAATGAGAGGAAATTACTTAACCTTAAATTTTTACATCAAGGTAGTCGTATTGGAAATTTCGCAACAAAGTTGCCTGTGGAAATTCAATTGTTAGCGTACCAATCAATTTGACAATAATTAAAACAATTGAACTGTTGTACAAGTATTGAGGATAATTCTCGCAGTTGGCTATGACTTATTGCCTGTTGTTTCGTAACTTGATTTCTGGTTTAAGAAAAGTCGAATAATGTGGACTAAGCTACGACTCTATTCAACAGAAGTATGGCCAATTTGTTGGCGAAATACCATTTTACCACCTGTGAATAGGAGGGGCAATTAAAATACTGAAACTATCTAGAATCTAGTCGCTTGTGATTTAGTAATTTGTTCGTAAATTGAGGTTAATTTTGAATATTTTACATATTTTTGAGTAATTTCAGCAAATTTTACTTGAAATTAATTTAAGATAATTTCGTCTATTGATTTACATTAAAAATCGATAATTTAATTACTTTGATGCTAATTGTGACAATTGAATTGACAGTTGTTTTGCTAAGTCTACTATATTTTAAGATACATAGCCAACTTTTAAAAATTGTGGTATATTAACAATAATTCCACAGTCAACTTTAATTATTGAAAATTTTGATTAATTTTCGAAAATTTTCAGGCATTGATTTCTATTTTTACAATCCGCAAAATCCCCAAACTTTGGAGAACTACGAAAATAACCAAAAACAATTGAAACGTCGCTATTATCTTATCGAGAAAATCAAAGACAGCCAAACATTCGGTATTATAATTGGTACATTAAGTGTCAATAATTATTTAGAAATAATCCAACGAATCAAACAATTATTAAATAGACAAAAGAAGAAATATTATTTGATATCAGTTGGTAAACCAACAGTTGCCAAACTTGCTAATTTTCCAGAAGTATAATGAATTATACAATCAACGACATACGTTTCTAATTTTTTAATTTCAGATTGATATCTATGTGATGATTGCATGTTCATTGAATGAAATCTACGATAATCGTGATTTTTATAAACCAATAGTGACACCATTCGATATAGAAATTGCTTTAAATTCAACTGAAATTCCAGCGAATTTCAATTATAATTTTGATAATTTATTATCAAAGCCTATCAATAATCAAGTTGATGATAATACGATTAGTTTAATTACTGGACGATTACGTTATAATAATAATAATGATGATGATAATAATGACAATACAGGTGATAATATGGAATTAATGGAGAAATCCGATGGTAGATTAGTACTGAATTCGAATTATGGTAGTGGTTATTTACAACAACAACGTACCTGGCAGGGTTTACAACCGAATTTAGGCAATAATGAGCCTCAATTAGCCCAAGAGGGACGTTGTGGTATAGCCCAAAGTTATCAACATGAAAATCATAGTTAATATCACCATTACTGTTATTTTCACTTAATTTAATTCATTGTATATGGATTTTTGTATATTTCTTCAATTGGTCTTGTTTCACTTTATAATTACAGTATGGACGTTGGTATTGATAATACGGAATTAATTGACAAAACTGATAAATTAGCATTGAATTCTAATTATGGTAATGATTTACAACCTAATTTAGATAATATTGGGCTCAAAATTAGCCCAACATGGACGTTGTAGTATAGCCTAAAATAATTGTTAATATTAAATTAATTTATTAATTATTCAATTAATAGTAAGGCTGTTTTTATCAGTATCACCACTATTTTTATTATCATCAATTAATTTGTTATGAATGAATATTGGTACGTTTTTTTTTTAATTAGTTTTTTCGTTCCAATTTAGAGTATGAATATTGGTGATAATATGGAATTAATAAAGAAAACTGAAAGTTGATTATTACTGAATTCTAATTATGGTATAAAATATTTACCACCACAACGTATGTGGCCAGGTTTACAGCCCAATTTAGGCAATAGTGGACCCAAAATTAGCCTAATACGATTTTTATTATTAAGTACTTATTAAGTTTTCAATAATTAAGGCGATTTTCTTGTAACTGTTTTTTATCATCATCATCGATCAATTTCGATTGTTTCTTGATCTTTATAGTATGGATATTGGTGATAATATCGAATTAATTGAGAGAACTGTTAGTAGATTAGTACTGAAATCAAATTATGATACAACAATAACGCATTACATTTACATTCAAATTTAGGCAATAATGAGCCTAAAATTAGGCTAAAAGTGACATTTGTTAAAGGATTCTCGCGTTTCTTCCATTGCCTTTACGTTTCACTTTCTAATTACAGTATGGATTTTGGTGATAGTGTGGAATTAATTGAGAAAACTGATAGACAATAATAAGTCTAAAATTAGCCCAAAAGGAACATTGTACTATAGCCCAAAATTCTCAATAGGAAAATCACTGTTTCTAATCATTATTGGCACTATGTTTATCTATTAATTTCATTTGGTCTTTTATGTTTCACTTTATAATTACAGTATGGGCAATGGCACCGATAATATGGAATTAACTGAGAAAATTGAAGATATATCACTACTGAATTTATTTTATTGATAGGCTATAACGAGCCGACAATTGGCACAAGATATACTTTGTGATAAAAAATCATTATTTTTATCAGTGTCATTTGTTGTAAATGGATTGTGGTATGCTTTTCCAACTGGTTTTTGCGTTTCACTTTATAATTACAGTATCGACATTGGTGATACTATCGAATTAATAAAGAAAACTAAAGGTTGATTATTGCTGAATTCTAATTATGGTACAAGATATTTACAATAATATATATGGCGAGATTTACAACTCAATTTAGCCAATAATGAGCCCAAAATTAGCCCAACAGGAATATTGCAGTACAGCCTAAAATTATCAATATGAAAACCGTTTCTATTATCAAAATTAACTTAATAATTTTTCAACAATTAAGGCGATTTTCTCGTAACTGTTTTTTATCATTATCATGACAGTTACCATCGATTATCGGCTATTTCTCCAATTGGTCTTTACGTTTCGCTTTATAATTACAGTATAGACATCGCTGATAACATGGAATTAATTGCGAAAATTGATAGTTTAGTAAAGAATTTAAATTATGATACAATTATAGCGGACATGGCACAGTTTACAATCAAATTTAGGCAATCATGAGCCTAAAATTGGCCCAAAGGGACATTTGTTGTTGAAGGATTTTCGCGTGTTGTTTCAATTGTTCTTTATGTTTCACTTTGTAATTACAGTATCGACATTGGTATTGATAATATGGAATTAATTGAGACAACTGAAGGAATATCAGTATTGAATTCAAATTTTGATAGGCAATAACGAGCCCAAAATGGACGTTGCAGTTTAGCCCAAGATTATCAACGGAGAGGGCACTGTTCATATTAAATTAATTTATTAATTACTTAAGAATTATGGGGATCTTTTCGTTACACTATTTCTATCATTATCATTAATTAATTTCATCTGTTGTAAATGGCTTTCTTCAATTGGTTTTTACGTTCCACTTTCTAATTACAGTATGGATATTGTTGATAATATGGAATTAATTGAGAAAACTCATAGGTTAGTAGTGAATTCAAATTATGGTACAACAATAACGTCGTACTACATGGCAGAGTTTACAACCGAATTTAGGCAATAATAAGTCTAAAATTAGCCCAAAACGAACATGAAAATCACTGTTTCTAATCATTGTCTAATTATTTATATGTTCTTCAACTAGTCTTTACGTTTCTCTTTATAATTACAGTATGGACATTGGTATTGATAGTATGGAATCAATGGAGAAAAGTAATGGGAGATTATTACTATTCTCCACCGAATTTAGGTAATAATGAGCCCAAAATGGATAGTTATTAACATAAAAATTATTGTTAATATTAATTTATTCAACAATTCTCGTAACGCCCTCTCTTAACACGACCATCACTATTATCATTATTTCATTTGGTCTTTACGTTTCACGTTAAAATCACAGTATTGGTGATAACATGCAAATATTATAAAAAATTGATGGTACATCAGTACTGAATTCAAATTATGGTACAACAACGTACATGGTATATA
This sequence comes from Hycleus phaleratus, assembly GCA_013841185.1. Classification (NCBI taxonomy): domain Eukaryota; kingdom Metazoa; phylum Arthropoda; class Insecta; order Coleoptera; family Meloidae; genus Hycleus; species Hycleus phaleratus. Next base: position 1,555 of record JACDRP010001190.1, on the reverse strand, counting down.
GCCTAATGAAAATCATCAAATTAATTTATCAACTATTCAACAATCAATAAGATCTTCTCGCAACACCCTTTCGTACCATTATCACCACTATTCTTATTATTATCATCAACAAATTTAGTTTGTTGTGAATGGATTTTCGTATGTTTCTTCAATTGATCTTTACGTTTCGCTTTATAATTACAATGCGGACATTCGTGCCATTTAATTTCATTATAATTCGTGTGTTGTGTCAATAGATGGCGTTGTAAATCCGGTTTACGTTTACAAGCAAATTTCGTACATTTCGGACATTTATACCATTTGATTTGATCGTCGGGTGTATGTTGATAGAATTTATGTAGTTTTAATTGGTGGGAACGTTTCGTTTTAAAACGATCACACAAATCACATTTATACCATTTTATCTGTTCCGGATCGGTGTGATTATTTAAAATATGTCGATCTAGATTGACTTTTTGTTTACCGCGATAATCACAACGATCACAACTGTACCACAATTTCCGTTTTTGATCATCGCTAGTTGTATCGGCAGTATAATCACCATTATCGTCGTTGTGATCGCGTAAAATGTGCGTTTTTAGGCCGTATTTCGATTTGTATTGTCGCGGACACACTTCACACGACCAATAAACCCGATTATTATCGTTATTATTACCATTAATTTTATTCAAATGTTTCTCTAAGATGTGTTGATCTAATTTCGTTTGTTCTTGATAAGTTTCACGACAATATCGACATTTCTTGTAATTATTGCCGTGTTTCTTGTTGTAATGTTGCAGGATATTGTTGTAATTCTCGCTGCTAGTTTCGCATTTTTTGCAAATAAACAATTTGAAATGTTGCGGACAATTGTGTTGGTCGAACAATAAATTCGATATTGTACGAAATTTACAAATTCCGCACTTATAATCGACATACTCATCGTTATAGGTGTGTTTCGGTTTGACTGTACAACGTTTTTGATGGATTTTCAACACCAATTTCGAATAAGTTTCGAATTTGCATTTATTGCAGTTGTATTGGATTATTGTTGTTCGATTTGTGGTCGATTCTTTGTTGTGTGAGTTGTAATGGTGTTGTAATTCTACGAACAAATTCGTGTTGTAATTGCATTTTCTGCATTGATACGGTTCTAAATCTTTTGTACAATTGTCGGAATTTATCAATTTCGGTCTATTCGTGTCGATTAATTCGTTTATATTCTTCACACGTAACATACTACAATTGATTAATTGGAATTTGATTATTTGATTTGTTGATAATTCGATAAATTATTGGAAATTCTATAATTGATAGATTTTAGGTTAGGTTTTCACTACTGCCAACTGTACAATATAAATTATTATTAGCTGTGTTGTCAGATTTGGTGAAATTGTACTCCTTGATTATAATATGCGATACCGCGATACGTATAAAAGTCTCCAGTTTTGTGTTTTACTGTTCAATTTAGCAACGTTGATTATTTAATGTATAGATACTATACAGAATAAGTCAAGAAGTTGGCCTAGTTGGCAAATTATTTAATAGTATATTGAAAAATAAGTTTCAGAAGTCC